>BHFT01004461.1:6040-41109 GCA_004320025.1 Laticauda laticaudata
GCAAAAAAAAAAAAAAAAAAAGGGGGGGGGCATCCAGCCAACAACACAGAAAACACATACAAAGATATCCCACAAGAAGCTGCAGCCATCCAAGCAGCAGTGGAAAGAAGATACCAGAACATGTAGATTGATAACTGGCTTTTAAGATAGCACAGGATTGGCTCATTTTGCAAGCCAGACATCTGATTGGATAGCAGAATTCTAAGGGTCAGTTGGACAGTTAGAAGCAGATGGAGAACTTTCCAAGTTTAAAACCTAGCAGAAAAGTGAGTTCTCTCAAATGTCCATAGGCATATCAAATCTGAATATGTTTTTATTAGAACCCACCATTTATACTAAGAACTATGCTTTGTTTTGACTCTTCACTATATATACGATAGGCTTATGAGTAGGTTGGGAGAATATATGTTTGGTTGAAGATCATATGCTGGTTGTATAGATACACTATGCTTAACCTTGTTGCTAAATTAACCTGTGTTTGGGATACAAATGGTAAAATGAATTGAAATTTAATACATTTAATAAATTAATTCAAAACATTAACAACAAAATGAATATACATAATATACTAAGCCACAAAAACAAAACAAGATTTATCGCTAACCAGATTTAGAACTTATTTCAGGTGTAGCCATTAGATTCTTTGACTTTTCCGTAGTTGCAACATGAGCCACAAGATTTTTAAACTGCAGGCAAGACAGATTTCATCTATTGTGTTAAACTATAATAACTTCACTGTACCTTAACTAAAAAAATAATGTGTACATTCAATTATAGTGGTAGATTAAAATGTTGTCCAATCCCACAAATTGTATTTTATTCTTCATGTCATAATTAAAGAAAATATGGTATATTGTGATATATGAAACCTGTCACTATAACACATACAGGTGACCAAGTTGAGGTTGCTGTGTTATACTATCATTAATAAATTCACACCAGACAAAGATTTTCAGTGTTGTCTGGAAACTAGCTTTTCAGAATGAATCAATTTTAACATAAATCATAAGTATAAGTATTTTAAGTGAAACTAAAGTAGAAGTTTGGGTTATATAACTTTGCTAACTCCTTTAGCTTTGCCATCAGATTTCATACAAGGCCTTCAGAATTATTAACTGATTATACACTCCACTTCCTGCACTTTCCCTGCAAGCATTGTTTGGACAGTCAGCCCTAGGCAGATGGAAGATGTGCATGAGAGACTCCATGCATGTATTAAAATGATCTCTGGTCATTTTTATTATCTTCCTGGACTGCGTCTGCAAGTTAGACAGCAGAAATGCTTAACAACTTCTGGCACAGAGTTTGGTCAGTTATTTTAAAGGGTGAGGAATAGCACAGAAAAGATTTTGAAAAAACCAGCCCAACCCTTCTTTATCACACAAGTAAACAAGCTATATTCCTAAAAGCAAATGCACTCTTCCCCCACCAGCATTGGGTACATGGGTCCAGACCCCAGAGCATTTCCAGATGTTATTAATGAATTGTAATTTACAATGCAACAAAAAGAATTTATCTGTGTTTAAAGGAATGTAACATTTTTTCCAGTGCAATGTGAGCTAAGGAATGTGATTCACAAAAGGCTAATGAGATTATAAATGTGATTAATTTTTAAAAATATATTGTGAATGCTTTTGTTGTTTGTACTAAGCTGATTAAATCAAACTTTATTATGATAAAAGACCAAAGAAGGTGATAGAAGGAATTTAAAAACATTACAAAGTAAAATTATATAAGAAATGAAAAAAATATCAAACCCAATTCAGCTTACTCTTTGGTAAGTATGTTTTCTTGTTCCAACCAACCCTGAACTTTCCTTTATATGTAAATAAAGTTTGTTGGTTGTGTTGGCCAGGCTAATTGGCAAGATTTTCTCTTTTATATATAGAGGGACAATTATTGTGTATCCTGGGATGTTCAGTCATAGTTGTCAATACAGGTATAGAGAGAAGCAGTAGAAGTCCAAGTTGTTTTTAATGGTATGTGGTGAGATTAGGTCTTCTTCCTGGTCTTTGCTGACCTTAGTTGGGCAAAAAGTTTTGATTTCTGTTACTGCTATCCATATTGGCAGAGTTTCTATATTAAGATTAGGGCTTCTACTTCCATAAGAAGTATCCATATAGTATAGGAACTATATGGAAGTATGGGTAGCATACTTCCATATATTTCTGGGAAGTATGCTACCCAGATCCCCGAGGAATGTAGTAATCTACCATGGCTGATCCATTTCTTTGGGAGTTATTAAACTAATTTCTCATCCCTGTAGCAAAAATTTGATCTGCAGTAATTTTAAGGGCTCCCTTTTTAAATTTGAATTTCTGCAGACTGAAAAATATTCCACTGGTTGAATTCTGCCTGTGAAGCTTACATATAAAAAATAGCCGGCTGCCACCCTGGCCCTCTGACAATTTACCAATCCTTGGGATACTCATTGCTCTGCTTTTACTGAATTAACAGTGCTAACTGCACAGAAATGAAGTTCTTTATGGCTGAATGTAGGAACAGTAATTTCATGTTGTTCTGAGGGCTAACATGTTTGATATTTGTTCATTTTCCAGTTGAAACGGTGTTTGAACATCACTTTCTTCTGCAGTTTTTGGAAGAAGATGTGGCCAAGCAGATCTTATAGAAAAAATGAGTACAATGAATTTTTTTCACATCTGTCAGATTCCTTGACCAAGAGTGAAAATGCCCTTTTCTGTAATGTTCCTTATGTACACATGGGTTTTCACCTCATTACTTATGGGTCTCGAAAGTAAGGACTAAAATCTCTTATAATTGCTCATGCTTTTAAATTCTGTTTATCTCATGAATGCAAATATAAATATACATGTACTGCCTGTGAAAATTAAAAAAATCTAATGTAGAAAGTGAATTTTTTGCTTAACCTTCTTGTTGATCAGAGATAATTCTAGCTAGTTTGGTCAATGCTCTGTTTTTAATGTTTTAATTTGGTTTAAAGTAGACAAATGTTTCTGGGAAAAGATCCGGTTGCTTTAAAGAATTTTAAAGAAATACATGAAACTTATATCATATATAAGTTTCTTATATCATAGGATATCTTATATCTTATATATTTATTCTCATAAAAAAAGCTGGGATAAGCACCAAGCATATGATATTCTAAAGATATCCTGGTGTGGGAAATGCATTATAGATGGTGGTGCAGTTGAATAACAATTTATGGCCCTTATAAACATTTTTATTTATTTTATTTTCATTACGCTATTATTATTTTTCTAAATAATTCAAGATGACAAACATAAGCCATGCCTGCTTCTAATTTTTTCTGACCCAACTCAAAAACCTTTGCCAAAAGATGGCCCTCAGGCCTGTTAGCCTCAGAACTCCTTAGTCTCCCAGAACAAATTTGTGGAACTGAACATCCCATTCTTCTTTATTTTTAACCACTATTTTCTTCAAAGAGGTCCAGTTTTCCTTTTCCTTTTTTTCTTTCTTTTCAGCACCATCTCTACCATGTGTTTTCCCATTTCTTTATGAAGGAAAATATTATCCTTCGTGTATCACAGATGATTCCAGCAAGGATATATCCTGGTGTGCATTAACTGATAACTATGATGAAAAACGCCTGTGGAAACAATGTGCTGTTACTGGTAAGAAGTACAACTGGTACTCCAGACTACATTCAGCAGTTTTGGATTAATGTAATCTTCTTAAACATGGGTTCTTCATAAGTGTTGGGACTACATATATATTCATTCCCCTTTCATAGGTCCCATAAGTATGCTGACTAAGAAATGTGGAATTATATACTATACCATTGATTGCACAAACTCCCATTCTCGGAGCTATATTAGAAAGTCCTTGAATTAAATTTGACACTGACCTGCTGCAATTAGTGCAAGGTAGAGTTGAGCCACAAAAAATGGAGCAGAAACTTCTTTCTCCTCTGCAACATAGAGACATTTTTAGAATGTTCTGAGAAATCAAGGAAAATTTTGGAGCCTTCACATGACAACTCTTATGAATACTAAAATCTTGTGAAGTTTTATGGTCTTGCACAATTTCTGCCGTTTTCTTTCATGTTGTGGATCCTTGCCCAAATTCTGTAATTTTATTTCATATCTGCTTCATGGGTTGCCTTGTGAATGATAAATGTGATTAATAATAATTATTCTTATAACATTTATATTGCCACCTATTCACATGTGGTAACTCAAAGTGGCTTAAAGGGGTATAAAATATCATATATATATAAATAAAACTAATAAAATAAAATAAATTAATAAATTAATAAAATAATATAATAACCACTACAGACCGTACCCCAGTGACAACATATCACACCAACCATTTAATGAGATCCATCCTGCTCTTGGTTCCCCAGACCTACTAACAGAATCAGACCTTCCATGCTTTCCAAAGGAGTGTTAGAGTTCGGGCCATTCTAATCTCTGAGGGAATTATGTTCCAGACAGGGAGCCACCATGGAGAAGGCATGGATCCCATCAGGTATATCTCCCTAGGTGATGGGACCTGATGGAATACCTTGCCTCCCCACTCCAGTGGGTCAGATAGATGTGACCAGCAAGAGATGGTCCCTTAGATAACCTGCTCCTAAGCCATGAAGGGCTTGAAACAACCAGCTCCTTGAATTGTACTTGGAAGCAAATCAACAACCAATGCAACTCCTGCTGGGGAGGTGATACATATGTACACCAAGGTCTGCACAAAACCATGTGGGCCACTGCAGTTTGCATAATCTGGAGCTTCTGGATGCTCTTCAAGGGCAGCCCCAAGTAGAGTGCATTGTAATAATTAAAAAGATGTGATGTGACTAGAGCATGAGTGACTGTGAGTAGGGATTGTCAGTCCAAGAAAGGACATAACTGGCACACAACCTGCAGTTGCTCAAAGGTCCTCCTGACCACGACTGTCACCTGATCTTTGAGCAGGAGTTATGAGTACAGGAGAACCCCCAGATTACATACAGGTTCTGTTTGGGGTAGTGCCACCTCATCCAAGACCAAAGGTGGCAATTCTCTATGGGCCAAAAAACCCCAAACCCAGAGCCACTTTTCTTGTATGCAGGAAGTATGGCTAGTGGGAAAATGTAAAAGAAAGGCCACACAACATTTTCTATCAGCCACTCTATCCATAATGCTGGGCAACATTTTCATTGCTCAGAGCAGCCACAAGGTATATTCATACACATTCTGAAGCACATCTTTCAAATCATTTCTAAAGTATGCAGAGTTCTAGTTTGTATCACATAATTTCCTATAATCCCATGACTATACTGGCATGTTATCAACAATGTTAGCATGCCAGTGTTAACACTGGCATGAGTGTTAGAGACATCCCGTTTATACAGGTATACACATCTGCCCTGTAAGAAATGCAAATGACCATTAGACATCATTAGAGATGCAAGAAAAATATATTTGCTGCATTTTACATCCAAATATCAGCTTGCCTTATATTTCTAGAGTGAATTTTTTTTCTGTATTGTCCCATTAGCAATTAGTAAGAGAGCATTGGTTGACTTATAATATATTTCTGGCAGATGTGAAGAGAATCATAGGTTGTCTTCAGTGGGATTCTCAAAGGGATGGAAACACTTCAGGGTTGGGTATTCTATTTGCAATTCACTATATTTCTATGTAATATCTGGCTTTTCCTCTGATCTTTTCATTTTAGGTTTAGCCCCTGTCACACCGAACCAACGGATGCAAAGAGGATGTAAAATGGACAAAAAAGCTTGCCATCCATTGGAAAACGTGATGTACTCACATTCTCACTGCCTCCGTTTGGCTTTGTTTTTGTCCGGAAAACAACGAGGTAGACGGGTTCCAACAGCAAAGTCTTTATTTCATAGCAGTAGTTGAGAAAAGGAACATTGGCTCAAGCCGCGCCAGTCTTTTATACTTTTTCCCTGCCGGCTTGTAGCCAATGACATTTGGTTTGAGTTTGCCGCCTTCCCGCGGCTTCAGGGATTGGTTCCTTTTGAACCAATCCCTTTTAGTTTTAAACAACCATCGAATGTATTATTTGGAGCCAGTTATTTGCATACAGAACACCCCTCCCCTCTTAGTTCAGTCCTATGTCATGACGTAGTCTCGTAAGTAGGCGGGCCTTCTTTTAGACTACTGGACCTGCGCGGTTCATTCTTGTTTGTGTCTTCGACCGGTTCAGATGGTGTTGTCGTTTCCTCTGTACTTCTCCCTGGAACCGTCTGGAAGGGCGAGGCGCCATTATGCTGCCGCCTGGGTCGCTCAGGCCGGCGGCTTTGCCGCTCCCTCCGTTTCCTCCGGGCAGGTTGAGCTGGTTGGCGGGCCTCCTTCGGTGGACTCTTCTCGCAACTTTCTCCAAACAGTGAGTCTCCATTTTGCTCTTTTTGGCTAATTTGCTTTTCGGCATTGGTTTTAAACGGTTCTTTATTTATTTTTCGCGTTTCCCCCCCCTCTTTGGTTTGAATTTCATCGTTTTTGTAATTGCTTGGTTGTGTTTTATCATTTTGTTCTATATTTCGGGACCGGAGCTGGTCAATGTGCACTTCCACTCCCTACCATCATCTACCATTAATCGGTAAGACTTGGGGCCTGTTATGTCTGTAACTTGTCCGGTACCATAATGGGTCCAGTAAAATTTTTTGCATAAACCAAATCGCCAATTTTGAAATCCTGAATCGTGTAGAGGAGTCGGGGGGGTTTTCAGGTGTGAAGTTTGAATGTAACCGGTCTAGGTGGATCTAAGTTTTCTCCCATCAGTAGTTCAGATGGGTTTTTGTTGGTTGTGGTACTTGGTGTTATATGTTGGAGGGTGAGTAGCCGTTTATTTTGCTTTGGACGTCCCCAGTGTCCATCTTTTCCAAACCTCCTTAGTAAACCTGACCATTCTTTCAGCCCTACCGTTTGCAGCCGGATGGGCGGTGCTGTGAGGGCATGTCTTATAACCTAGGGAGGCTAGGTATTGTTCGAATAGCAGGCTGTTTAGTTGTGGTCCATTATCGGACACTAGTACGTCCGGCAGGCCATGGGTTGCAAAAAGTTTGTCTAATTCCCTTATTACCATTTCTGTTGTCGTTGATGGCATGATTTTAACTCTAGCCAATTGGAGTATGCGTCCACGACAATCAGAAACGTGTGTCCCTTGGTAGGGCCCGCGAATCTATATGGATCCGCGACCAGGGCCTTGGAACTTCCCAGTCCCTTATAGGTGCTTTTGGAGGAGATGGTCTGACTCTCTGGCATTTGTTGCACGAGTTTACCAATATTCAATGTCTTATCAATGCCCGGCCACCAGACATAACTCTCACAAGGTTTTCATTTTAACAATTCCCGGGTGTCCCTCATGCAGCATACAAGTACCCTGGGTTGCAATTTGTTTGGAATAATTACCCGCTCACCCACAGTAAACACCCTTTTCTTATCGAGAGTTCAGTTTGTTTGGTCCGGAAAGGTTTAAAAGTCTCGGTTTTTTGATTTTCCGGCCAGCCTCTACCTACCCAGTTAAGTAGTTAAGTACGCGGGCAGTCAGTGGGTCTTTTGCAGTGGCTCTGGCGACACCATTCGCGGAGATGGGTAGATCAGGGCACGTCTCTATCTGTAGGGCAGTCATCGTTGGTGCAGGGTCTTCTTCCGTTGCTGGCATGGTGCTCTGCTCAAAGCGTCCGCATGGGAAATTTGTTTCCCTGGCCGGTGTATTAGGGTGTATGAGTAGGCTGCTAGGAACTCCGACCACCTAGTCATTTCTTGGAGACAGGATATTTGGTGTGGGCTTGTTTCCCGCCAAAATTCCAAGTACGGTTTGTGGTCTGTGACAATTTGAAAAACCCGCCCATACAGGTATTCGTGAAAACGCTTTACCCAGCGACAATTGCTAAGGCTTCTCTGTCCAGTTGGCTGTAGTTCCGCTCGGCTTTTGACAGAGTTTTTGAATAGTACGCGATGGCGCTCTCTTCCATCCGGGAGTTGTGTGGCTCAGGATGGCTCCGACTCCAAACGGTGAAGCGGTCACAGGTCACTCTCAATGGTAGCGTGTCGCTAAATTGAATGAGAATGGTGTTCGAAGTTAGCAAGTTTTTTATTTGTTGAAAGGCTTTTTTTTCTTTGTATCCCAAGTCCAAATTGCTTTCTTGTCAGTAACGGTGTAGCGGTTCTGCTATTGTAGCTTATTTGGTAGGAAAACATTAAAAAATTTAATCAGACCCAGGAATGCTTGTAACTCGTTTTGTTCTTTGGTTCTGGTGCGTCTTTTATTGGTTTAGTTTTCTTTTCGGTGGGGTGTATACCCTCTCGCTCTATTAAATAGCCAGAAATTCGACGCTCTTTTTTTAGCCCAGGCAGCATTCTTTTTTTTTTTTTACTTTATCCATCCGTTCCCTGAATTTAGTTTAGTACATTTTTTAAGTCTAATGTTTTAGTTGGTTTTTCGTTTTTTGCTGAGATTAGGAACGTCGTCGAAATACGGTACGACTCTTGTATGCCATTTAGGAGGCGTTCCATTAGGCTTTGAAAAACGCCTGGTGCCACACTGACTCCAAATTGGAGTCTCTTACATCTGAATGCCTCTTTGTGTGTAACTATGGTCTGTGCTCTGCTGTTTCGGGGTCTACTGGAAGTTTGTTGATAAGCTTGGTGCAGGTCGAGTTTGGCAAAAATTTTTCCTCCCCCAGGAAATGTAGCAAGTGCTGGACTACTGGCACGGGTATGCGCTCTGTTGTAGTGCGTGGTTCAGGGTAGCCTTGTAGTCACGAAGATTCGAATTGACCCATCAGGCTTAATAGGTGTGACTATGCATTTCCCATTTGGCATGGTCCACAGCGCTCTAGCACCCCTGGAGCTACTAGTTTTATTTAGCTGTTCCTCAATCTTTGCTTTTAAAGCAAACGGGAACTTCGCATGGCTTTTAGTCTTTTGGGGCTACCTGGGGGTCCAGACTGAAGGAAATAGGGTTTCCCCCGATACTTGCCCAAGTGAGCCGTCGAACACGTCTTGGAATTCCTGGATTAGGTCTTCCTCCAGTCGGTTGTGCTCACATGGTCTACCCGGTCATCCCGATGCCAAAGGGCGCGAACCATTCGATGCCCAGGAGGCTTGGTCTATCTCGATCGACTTATGGTCAGCGGAAGTACTCGAATGATGTTTGTACGAGACTTTGAATTGGCCCATGCAAATACCGGGATTCGGTTTCCCTGGTAGTCCTTGAATGTTAGCCACTGTTTTTTTAGTTCTGTTGGTCGGATGTCAGGGACTAGTTGCTTTATGGTGTTCCAATAGACCATGGACAGGAGAGATACCCGAGTCCACTTCCATTTTCGCGCAGGGCTTTCCTTCAATTCTTAACGATTATGTTAACTTTCTTCCGCTTTTCCGTTTAGCGCTCCTATTGTAACAGTTTGATGTGTTTCTCTCTGTTTGCGGTTTGCTTGTTCCACTGCAACTTTCTCTCAGTTCGCCTGGGCTCGGTCGTGTGGGGGAATTGTTTGCGTCTCATTGGGCTGTAGTTTTTTTTTGTTCCTGCAGACTTTCTCGATATGCCTCGTTTCTTAGCAAACTTCTGGCCAGATTGGCATCGAGAAACATGATTAGATTTGGGTGACTTCCTCTGCGCCAGCGCATTCCCGCCAAAATCTCTTTCCGCGCCTCTTTCTTGCCGGCGTACATACGGTGGAACCTCGTCGTCTCTTGTCGATTTCGACGTTTCGCATAGTCTCGTGTGGGTGGTACGGAGTTGTTTTTTCTTGTGGCAGGTTTGTTTTAATCTTGCTTGTGTTTCATGCTGTTTCATTGTAACGGCCGATTTTTTCACGGGCTTCTTTGAGGCTGTGGCTTCACGCGATGGCAGTCAGCTAAGGTTATTTTTAAGCTTGTTCAGTAGCTTGCTTAGTGCTGTTTGAATCACTTAGTCCACACCACTCGGTCTCTATAGACTCATCAAGGTTTTAGGCAATTCGGACTCTCCCCTATTTGTCGAGAGCGGCTATCGAAATCCAGCTACGGTCTCAAGCTTCTCTCTGGTCTTCGGATAGAATTGTGCCGTTTTATGAGGTTGCGTAGTTGCGTAGTGATTTTTCAGCAGTTTCTGAAGTTTGGACCATGTTTAAATTGTTTAACGTCTCGGGGCTTGCCAGGTTTAGCCATTTTGAGAACAGGTCGGTCCGCAGTGCGTTAAGAAAACGGCTCTCTTGTTGTTCTGAGATGTCCTCCATCTCATTGCTTTCCAGGTAGCATCTGGAAAGTCTGCATAGGAATCCCAGTCCTCTTCGTTGGGATTAAAGGTGCGGGGTGGTGCGTTGTTCCCAGCCATTCTGTTTGTCGTTGGAACTTTCTCTCACCGCGTGCTCGGTCTGTGTTTAGGACGATCACCTTCGTCGCAGTGTTTTGTCCGGAAAAACACGAGGTAAGACTGGGTTCAAACCAGCAAAAGTCTTTATTTCATAGCGTAGTTGAGAAAAGGAACATTGGCTCAGCCGCGCCAGTCTTTATAACTTTTTCCCTGCCGGTTGTAGCCAATGACATTTGTTTGAGTTTGCCGCCTTCCAGCGGCTTCAGGGATTGGTTCCTTTTGACCAATCCTTTTAGTTTTAAACAACCATCAGAATGTATTATTTGGAGCCAGTTATTTGCATACAGAACAGGCTTCCTCTCTATCCGTCCAGCATCCGTTATGGACATTTCTCCGCTCAAAAGTTTTGGCTGCCAATAACTTTTGCACGGAAAATTGTATGCAGTTTGTCGTTGATCCACTATGCTCTCGCTACGCATCGTTCTGCATCCGTTACGCATCCCGTACATCTGCTAAGGCATCCGCTATGCATTGCCCAACTCGCATCGCCGGACGCAGGGAAAGAAGTGGAAGGACGCAAAATGGATGCAGAATGGATGCTCGAGGATGCAAGCACGGAAACAAGCGTTTAAAACGGAAAAAACGTTTGCAGAGGGACCTATCTCGGATATTAAGGATGTCTGCAGGATGCTAGAGGATGCAAAGGGACACCTCTACTGCCTATAAAAAGGGGGAGCAACGCCTGCATCTCATTTTCAGAACAGCAGCCAAGCTGTGCAGACCTCTGCAGCCTTCATTGACCTCCTCTTCCACAATCCAGTCATGTCAACGTGGATTGTGACAAAAGTCCTTTTGGCAGCCACCATCCTTCTGCAACAGTGCGAAACCAATTCTACAGGCTCTGTGAACTCTACTACGGAAGAAAAGGAGGCACCAAAAAAGTCTGGGTCAAATGGATGCCGAAGAGAGAGGACGGACTACACAGCTGATGGTGGAGCTCAGGAGCGAAGACATCGGGCGTTCCAGAACTCATGAGGTGCCTCCAGCCATGTTTGAGAAGTTGTGCAGCGCTGACACCCAGGTTGACCAAGAAACACCAACTTCGGCCAGCCTGGCACCTAGGCTCAAGGTGGCACTCACTCTGCGGACCTGGCCTCCGGGACCATACAGGAGCATGCAGTAAGCTGGAGGGTGCACCCAACACCATCAGCATTGTGGTAAGAAGTGATGCAGGCCATCATCGAGAAATACATGGAGGAGCTCCTCCAGTGCCCTCCACTGAAGAAGGATGGAAGAAAGTTGCAGAGCAGTGGAATCAGAGAGTGGAACTTCCCCACACTGTTGGAGCATAGATGGCAAGCACGTGGCTGCAAAGCTCCAGCCAACTCAGGGTCCACTATTTCAATTACAAGGGCTTCTTCAGCATCATCCTCTTCGCCATGGTCGATGCTGACTACAAGTTCATGTACATCGATGCTTCAGGCAACGGCTCATCTTCAGATGCCCAGGTATACAATGCCAGTGACCTGAAGGAGGGGCTGGAACGCAACCTCATGGTGGGCTTCCAGATCCAGACGCTGCCCAATGACAAGAAGATGTGCTACTTCATCGTGGGGATGACGCCTTCTCCCACAACCTACTCTCATGAAGCCCAACACTCAAATGCCTCACCCGTGAAGAGAGGATCTTCAACTACAGGTTGTTCGGGCAAGACGGGTGGGTGAGACGCGCTTTGGCATCCTGGCAACAGTTCCAGGTACTTCTCACCAATGCAGCATAGCAGCGACATGAGGAGGATTGTGGAAGCTTGCTGCATCTGTGCACAATCTCATGAGCATGCTACCAGTCTTGCAGAACAGGCTGTGGGCTTCAACAAGGCAATGGGACATGGAGTCAGGAATGGAGGCAAGGGCAAAACCTGATCGACACTGAGGATGTGCAAGGCCCCAACAGAGCCTCCGTGAAGGAGAAGAAGACGCAACTCCTGAAACACTGGTCAACTCCAGCTGGAACAGTGGAGTGGCAAGACAGGATGGTAATGTTAATGGATGCTTCTTCAGCCTGTTCATCACACGGATGAGATTTGGCCATGTATGTTTGGTTGGCCTACAATGAATAGGGTGTTTAATAAGAGTTGTGCTGTTATGTTGACTTTGTGGATGATTGATTATTGTTATTGATATAAGTGCCATAGGTGTGGCACCTGGGAGGGTGGACATACAGTTCCACTATGCTTGCACTGGAGGTTTTATCTATCCACTACTATCCTTAACCCATCCACAGCTATCCTTACCCCATCGCCACAAGCATGCAAAGGCTTAAACCATTTATAACAAGTTTTCCACGAAGACCTTTGAATTAAAAAAAGAAATGAACGAAGTGTGTGAATCAAAAACAGACTTTATTAACAACAAGCTATGAGAACAATGAGTCTCTGGCACTCCTCTTGTCGCTCAGTCTCAGGGGTGAAGGGTCCAGGTGCTGTGGAGGGTGGACTGGTGCTGGAGTTCTTGTCATCAACTCCTCCAGAAGCAGAAGCAGCAGAAGCCCCAGCCCCAGAAGAGCGAGCCCGTGCGGCAGAAGCCCAGGAGAACAGAGTGAGGGCCAGGGGGCAGGATGGTAGCCCTGTCCCTCTTGCCAGGGCTGGCAGTAGATGGCGAGGCTTGCTGTGCTTCTGCACTGGTTGTGGGGTTGGCTGGCTGGCAGGGAGGCTGGCAGGAACCAAGGCTGGCAGGGAGGTGGCAGGTGGAGTTGCAGCAAGGATTGCAAGCAAGGCTTTGCAGCAGACATGCAGGCAGGGCAGGCAAGGCAGCCAATCCGTCCGGCAGCAGGTCTTTCCTCTGATGGCGCTGCTTCGAGCTGCTTGTTATATCGCATGGGGCTGACGCAATGCATCCTCCCCGCAACAATTAACCCAGCATCCATTAGGCTTCCGTGTGCATGTCGCTGTGCGCAGCTGTGCATCCACTGTGCATCCGCTCTTTCCGTTCTGGTCCGTTTGGCTGAGCCCCCGGAAAGCCTAGCGGACATGCCATCCGCTCCCATCTGCTTCCATTGCTGGGCTTTCCGTTCCGCATCCGTTTGCATCCACCCTGCGTCCTCCACGCGCGTCCGTGTTATTCCGCTCGGTTTGCAAACTTTTTGCTTTTGAGAGGGATAACAACGGATGGAACATTTTGCTCATCCGCTGTGTCCTTTTTGCATCCGTTGGGCAGTGTGACATGGGCTTTATGGTTTATTATGTTGGTGACAATCTCAGTATTAGAAAAAACAATTCTCTACAATCCAAGTTTCCATGATTCAAACACCCATTTGTCCCAAGTAGCACAGCCAATGTCATGGGACTGTGAGGATAGTAGTCTATCTGGAGAACTTTAGTTGCTCACTCTTGTCTTAGATAAAGACAGCAATATCTGTATTTATATTTATACATTGCTTTAATATCTATTTACATATTGCTCTTGTCTTTGCCTAGAGTATGGAGGCAATTCAGGAGGAAAACCCTGTGTCTTCCCCTTTCTTTTTATGAGTCATGTTTACTACACCTGTGCAGGCAAATCTGACCATAAAGGACCATTCTGGTGTTCTACAACAGGGAACTATGATAAGGATAAGAAATGGAGCTACTGTGCTGATACCAGTAAGTGAAACTGAGGACTATTAGATTAGAAGTCATGGTTTATAATAACTTAAAAGTTTTTATACAGAATATCCCTTTCTGGTTTATTCTGAGCATCAACAACTGTTAGGAATTTGTATATAAAATAAAACAGAAAATTGTATATAAAATAGAACAGAAAATTGTATATAAAATAGAACAGAAAATTGTATATAAAATAGAACAGATCAAAAGTACAACTATTTCTGTATATAAGCAAATCAAAGATAAAGTAGATTTAATTATTTTGAGAGATAGAATTTTATTATCCATTATTCACTAGATCAGGGGTCACTAACCTTTTGGACCTCAGGGACTACCAAACTCATAATTTTAAATCCCGTGGACCACTAATATGAATTTTGACTGACAGTGGCTTTCTGACATTGGTGGGAAAATCGGTCCCACATTCCAATATTTTTTTCCCCACAGGTTCCCACAGGTTCAGTAGTCACAGGACTGGCCCTTTGGTCATCCCAGAGCAGCTGCTCCTCCACCCAGGTGCATTGGCCTGCCATGGACTAGAGGAGCTGCTTTGGGATGACCAAAAGGTCAGTCTTGTGACTATTGCAGCTCTGGAGTATGGACCAACTTTCCCACCAATGTCAGCAAGCCACCCCGGGGCAATTTCCCTCCCCCCCCATTGGTCTTACCTTCCAGTTCCAGCTTGTGTGGCTCTACTCAAGGTAACTTGGCTGACCTTAGAGGCCAGCGGGTGGGCGGGCCATGTAGGTGGTGCAGCCTTGTGTTCCCACACAACCTGGATTAATTGATTGGGGGGGAGTGCTTTGGGGGGGACATTTCTCTGAGGACCACCAAAATGTTATTGTGGACCACCAGTGGTCCCTGGCCCACCAGTTGGCAATTATTGCGCTAGATAGTTGTGCAATGTAAAATAGAAGGGTATAGAGTAATTAAGGTCCTGGTTCAGCCAAAAATAAATATTTTTCCCATTAATCTCAAATTTTCCTTAATATAATTAATGGTATAGGACATAACCTTGCATGCTATTATCCATAGTACCCACAGATTTTCAGGACTTATGGAGTAGATATGCTGAGGGTTACACTTAAAAAAATATTAACTCTATTATTTGATGGACTTTAATAGTATGGCAAATGATCATTCTCCTTTTATCTCCTTCTTCCAGGACTTGATGCAAATTATCCTACTAGTCCATGCATCTTTCCCTTTATCTTTGAAAATAATCTTTATTCAACTTGTACAATAGATGGAAGATCTGACGGAAGGCTTTGGTGTTCTATTTCAAGTAATTTTGATTTTGAGCCTATGTGGGCATACTGTGAGCCTTCAGGTAAGCAAAACAAATAATGGAAATAACCAGACAAAGCACGGATGTAACTTGAACCCAACTTTTGTGAAAAAAGGGCAAGCTTTGGGAAGAAGAATAGTTTAATAGTCAAGAAACAACCCATCTCTTGGTTGTGGGAATTATAGTAAAAAAAAATCCATTTATTATATATCATCTCCCTATTATTAAATCTCCCTTCTTCTTGTGCTTTGGTTCCAGTGATTACCTATTTTTATAGCTGCTTTTCTATGTGCGGCAGGAGAAAATTTGAAGGGTCCAACTTTGGACCTAAGTTGTATGTAGTATTCAAATAACAATACTGCAATTCAGCAGAAAGCAAGTCAAGTGCCTGGAATTCAAATGCATTAAGGTAACAATATACTAACAAGTGAAAAAGCTAATTATTAGATTGCAAGAGTAAGCACTAGGAATGAAAGATATTAAAGTAGTGATTAAATAACAATTACAGAATTTTAGGCCTTTGGTTTTCTCTCCATAGGAAAGTGGCAAGGTTAACCTTATCAATTAGAGTGATATCATTATGGCTATCTCATAATTAATGAATATTTGTAATTGTCATGTGGCAATTAAATAAAGATAAAAATCTGAATAAATCTAATTAAAGTTTTAGATCCCCCCTTGTTTAGATTTCTCTTTCTTGGCCTTGGGTACTGAACTTGTCAATAAACTAATCTGCACTTCCATGTTATTAAATGTTAGTTTCTTGTTCAAAAATATCCCTTTGGAAAATGCTGTTTCAGTGTTGTATTCCTCACTTCCATGCCACAATATGAAAGTAATGTGATTTCTATTCCTTTATTTATATTACTTGCTATTTTGCTCCTAATGTATATTTTGTACATAATTTAAACATTTGATCATTTTCCTTTATACATGAACATATTTCTGCCTACAAAATGAAATTAATCTCTCTTCATCCTTAATTGTCACATCAACTCTTTCCTTATATTGTTTCAATCAATGCTTCTTCCTCTTTACTGGGTTTCCTCTCTAGATCCTCCCCCTTGCAGTTTTCCCTTCGTATACAGGAACAAATCCTATTATTCCTGCACCACAGAGGGGGCTTTATACAGTCAGCTATGGTGTGCCACAATCCCAAACTATGATAATGACAGCAAGTGGAAATCATGCTCCTTTCAAGGTAAGAGAGTGAGAAGCAATTTTCTGGAGCACTTGTGGGTGATCTCAAATCCTCTCTTGGTGTTAGAGGAATTATTGAAGAGCCAGTTTAATCACAGTAAAGTCATTAGTTGCAATAATCAGTTGCAGTCATCAGCTCCACTGATGACTCCAAATGTGCAGAGACATTTCAATGTGCCATTCTTCCCCAGAAAGTCTGATTTTTGCAAAGTGTGAAAGATCTGCACTGGATGCTCTCCTGGACATTGGCATGGGATATCAGATGGCCTGTTTAATGTGTTTCTTGGGTTTGTTGGATTATAAGCCTCAAGCACTTTTTATATTTATATTGTTTTTTGCTGTTCATTTCTTGTTTGTTGTGGCTTTTTTAATGAATTAGCTTAGCCACCTGAAAACATAAGTATGAATTGGGCAGACATATGAATTGTCATATTAAATAATGATTTTTCCTTTAACCCCTTTCCCAAACTTGTAAGAAGGGAGGCCTTTTCTCTTTCATGAGGTCATGGCATCATATATCAAGTACTCTTCTGTTCTTGGAGCTTCTCTGCTCAATTAAAGCATGAAAATGTTCCAGTGTGATACTCTTATGACACAATATAAAGTTCCAACCCAAGTTCTAAGTTCTTGCTTTGTTTCTTTTTCTTGGACAACTGAACCAAATTCTCTCCCAGTGTTGCTTTGTTTTCCCTACATTCAACAGAATATGGTGGGAACTCCAATAGCCAGCCTTGTGTCTTCCCTTTCAACTATAAAGGAGAGGAAGTTACCACTTGCATTGATGAGGATGAGAAGAATGGGTGATTTTGGTGTGCCACTACAGAGAATTTTGATGTGGACATGAAATGGAGTTTCTGTGCTGATACACGTTTAAACAAGAAAAAAGGCAGGTAGCTCCTAGATACCCGAATGGTGATAAATGGTTGGGTTTAGGAACACAGCACAACTTTATTTACATTTATTTGGAAGTAAGGTACCTTGGGGTTGATTCTGAAACCAAAAGACCATTGGTTCAATATTTTATGCAGCTGCATTTTCTCTTTACACAAGTGATTTACATAATCATTCATCTTCACTATATCCTTTCAAAGTGTATTTAAGGATTGCTATGTCCCAAGCCTTTATAATAACATATTTAGTCTGATATTCTGAGATAATAGGTGAACAAAAAGTAATATTAAGAAACGTAACAGTGGCACTCCTAGTATGCCAAAGACTTGGCAAATATTGTCAGTCTCTGATGTTGACTTGGCTGCTGGACACTGAGAGCTACAAGTGGGTCATTGTATTTCAGTCAGTTTCAGTTCTGGTATCACCACTTCATACCTTTTGCTTACTGATTCCACAAAAGAGAAATATAAACTTTCTCAAAATATTAATTGCCATTTAGAATATCAATGTTACAAGCAAATACTGCATATTATTTAGCTTTTCAGGCAACATTGAGTATGTTGTATGTAGTAAAAAAAATCACTAAGGCGGTTGTGCAGCACTTTGAAGTTGAAAGTTAATAGGATTTTTGAGATACAAACTACCCACCTACATCTCCTTAAAGCAGTCAAAACTTTTTCCAAGATTGCACCTTCCTTTGGCAGCTGCTGTAAAATTCTGAAGAAAAAAAATGTTTAAGGAGTTTTGAACGGGAATTACATTTGTGCTCCATATTCTCCACAGTATATTTTTGCCATCAAGTACTGCACAGCTTTAAGTGAATGTAGCATAACTGGAACTGCATTCCTCTGCTTTTAGAGTTTGATCTTATGCTTTTTCTCTTTCTTTCCCACATGCATTTGTCTTCAATAGTTTTCTGAGAAGATATGGAATCAAAAGAGCCTTGTTTTTTCCCTTTTGCCTACAAAAAGAAGCTTTACTCAGAGTGTACAACTGATGGTACCTCAGGCTGGAAACTCTGGTGCTCCCTCACTGCCAGTTATAATACAGATCACAAGTGGAGGTACTGTGAGCCTTCAGGTAAGAACATAAAGTTGATGAGTGCAAAAGGCTTCCTACATAAAAACTGGGAGGATACTTTTATAATTGTTTTTTGCTCACTTCCCTTATGGGACAGTTTTGTTTCTGTGCTTTTCCTTTCTCTTCTTTTCACACAAATTGTATTTTTAATTTAACAGATTTACCAAGTGAAGATCCATGAAGACCAAAACAAGTAACTAATAATTTGTCACAGGTAGCTACAAAGCATTCCTTATTTTACTCTTGTTCAATAGGTGTAAGAAAAGCCCTATTAGACAGGCCAGTGGGCCAGTCAGTCCAACAATCTGATCTGATCACACAATAGTAATATTGTGTCTGGCAATATGTATCACATAATAGCAGAATATTCAGAAAATTCCCATCCTTGGCAAGGGACAAAGATTCCTAGCAGTGGTATTTAAAGTATTAAAGTTACTTTAAATTCAGGAGCCCCAAATAGCCTAGCAAACTGATGGACATTGATAGTTGATTTCATGACTTTTTCTAGTCCTATAAAAACTGCTTAATTGGTAGCAAATCCCACTTTAGATATATACAATATAAGATGAATTTCTTTTCATTGGTATTGAATCTTCAGGTGTTTGATTTCAGTGGATTAATCCAAGCTGTAGCATGGAGAGAGACAAGGAGAAAAAACATCAACTTTTCCCAGTTTCTTTAGCATGGGTTATTTTTATACATCTTCTTTTCTTCAAACTGAAAATTCTAATCACCATAGACCTTTCTATCCCAAAGTTTTGGCTTGCAGGTTGCCCTCTGTATGAAAACCATTATAAAAAAAAAATCCCATTTGTACATTTAATACACAGAAGGGTAAATTAGGCAGAACTTGTTAACCCAACCTGGTACACTCTAAATATTAATGTGGCATTCACAAGGAATCTTCCAAGCTCTATGCCAGGGGTGTCAAACTCGATTTCATTGAGGGCTGCATCGGAGTTATGTTTAAACTTGGGAGTTGAGTGGGCATGGCCAGCTCGACTTCACTATATGTCAGGGGTCCAAGTGCTCTGCCAATGAAAATGGAGCTTGGGTGGCTGTGATGGCCTCCTGCAATCCTCTGCCAGCAAAAACAGAGCTTGGACCTGCAGGAGGCTGGTCCTTCGCTGTTTCCAGGGTAGACACGCAGGCCAGATTGAAGAACCTTGTGGGCCAGATCGAGCCCCTAGGACTTGAGTTTGACACCCCTGGTCTATGCAATGTAAGGACAGTCCAGAAAATACAGAAAGTCATCCACAGACCTCAGAAATAGTGCTGTGGGCAGAAGGGGCACTCAGTGTCAGGGGAAGGGCAAGTAGGCAAGGCTCCTTTCCTTTTCTAGAAGGAAGGGACTATTTGAAAAATAGTGGTAGAACGCTGGGACTACATTTAAAGATGCCATGTTTTAAATGCTTTGATGCAACATGAATAAGAAAGACTTAATTTGGAAAGAAACAAGTGAGGAAAGAGACGTTTCATAATGGCTTTTCTAGAGATCAGTAATGCCACATTTATAAACAATCCCCCCACCAAAGCTAAAGGGCCATCCCATCAATTAAATAATAAAATTAAATAATAATTAAATATCAATTAAATAATAAAAATGAATATATTTGGTTTTGTGCCATAAGATATATAACTCTGGTATACTGTATTTAAACATTTCTATGCTCATATCAGTAAAGCTGCACATATTTAAACATTTCTCTCTAAACATACCATGCTCTATTTCCTGTTAGCCCTCTTTCCCCAATTACTGGGAGATGGGGAGTGTCACCAGGATATTATATTAAAACATGTCAGGAAAACTTTCAATACTTAATTACCAAGGATCCTTGTGAAAATTTCTTCCTGTTTTGTTCAACTCTATAATACGCACGTCTGGTATTAATGATGTATTCTAGAATGTCTTTTACTTGCAAGGTAGAACTTTGCCATTTGGAATGTTTATGGGATACATCATGAGCCTCCCTTGCTTTACTAGTCTATTATCTGTTAGATGTGAGTATATACATAACTGTGATTGATCAATCTGCCTCTCTTTCCAGATTACAAAATCATTCAACCAATATCTTGGACATCCATGATTTCTACTGTATTTTAATTTGGCAGAAGGATTTAACCCATCTACTTCTGGTTCTGGTTTATTTTCATCAACACCACAAATGAAATCTTTTAGAAGCCACTGATCTGTATTTCACTTACATCTTGATGTCTGTGGATGATTTACATCAGCACTAACAACATGTTAGTTTTTTAGGCTTTTTATTATATGAAAAATAGTGTTGACATGAGACTAAATGCCTGAACATAGGGTTCTGAGTTAGGCTTTGATTAATCACCTTCCAACTTCACTTATAAAATAGATATAACTCTTAAAATTAAACTCATTATACTTGATATCTCCCTACTGATGTGGTTATGTCTGTGTGTATTCTCTACATTTCTTTAATCCCTCAATGATTCACAAAATGTTTTTACTCCAGCATATTGCTATATATTTAATTATTTTAAAAACACAACAACTTGTTAACCTTTGATTATGCAGAAGAGTTTAAGGGGAGTTTGAGCCTTCATAGTATATCAGAAGCTTGACTGGCATGTTGTTAGTGGTAGTAACGAATACAGCATTTTCTCTCCCCCCCCAATGACTTATAATTTCTGGCTAATATACATTGGTGTAAACTGTGAAAAACAGAGAGACTTCATTGGAAAAGCAAATAGCTTATCTGAAATATTTTTGGGTTACTTGGGAAACTTTCCTTATGTAAAGCCCATGTCAGACCGCCCAACGGATGCAAAAAGGACATAGCGGACGAGCAAAATGTTCCATCCGTTGTTATCCGCTCTCAAAAGGGGCAAAAATTTGCATACCAGAGTGGATAACATGGATCGCGGGAGGAGCAAGGCGGATGCAGAGCGGATGCGGAACGGAAGCCCAGCGGGATGGAAGCGGATGTGCATCCGCAGGGCTTCCGGGGGGCCTCAGCAAAGCAGAGGTGGAATGGATACAGCGATGCAGCGCGGGAGATGCACAGCGGTATGAAGCGGATGCACAGCAGAAGCCTAATGGATGCCTGGCGTTAATTGCGATGCGGGAGGTTGCATTGCATCAGCCCCACGGATATACGGAAGCAGCTGGAAGCAGGTTGCCATTCAGAGGAAAGACCTGCTGCCGGACGGATTGCTGCCTTGCCTGCCCTGCCTGCATGTCTCGCTGCCAGCCTCCTGCCAGCTCCCTGCCAGCCTTGCTGCATATCTCGCTGCCAGCCTTGCCTGCCAGCCTCCTGCCAGCCTTGATGACAGCCTGCTGCAAGCCTTGCTGCCAGCAGTCTGCTGCCAGCCTTGCTGCCTGCCTGGCTGCCAGCCTTGGTTATGTCTGCCTGCCAGCCTTGGTGCTGCCTGCCACCTTCCCTGCAGCCTTGGTGCCTGCTCTCTGCAGCCTTGGGCTGCCTTAGTGCAGCCTTCCTGCCAGCCTTGGTGCAGCCTTCCTGCCAGCCTTGCTGTCTGCCTACCTGCCAGCCTTCCTGCAGGCTTGGTGCTGCCTCCCTGCAGCCTTCCTGCCAGCCTTCGTTCCTAGCCAGTCTCCCTGCCAGCCAGCGACCCCCACACCCATGTGGAAGCACAGCAAGCCTCAGCATCTGCTGTCAGCCCTGCAAGAGGGACGGGCTACTATCCCGCCCACGGCCTCACTCTGGTTCTCCTAGGGCTTCTGCAGCACGGGCTCGCTCTTTCTGGGGGCTGGCGCTTCTGCTTCTGGAGGAGCTGATGACAAGCACTCAGCACAGCCACATCCACGCACTGCACCTTTCACCCTGAGACTGAGCGACCAAGAGGAGTGCCAGAGACTCTTTTTTGTTTTATAGCTTCTTGTTAATAAGACTATTTATGATACACCACACTTGCTTTCATTTCTTTTTTTTATAAAGTTTTGGTAGAACTTTTAGAAATGGTTTAAGCCTTTGCATGCTTGGTGGATGGTTAAGATAGCAGTGGGATGGGAAGGGATACCTTTTGGATGGGTAATATCTGTGGGATAGATAAACCTCCAGTGCAAGCATAGTGGGGAACTGTATGGTCCACCTCCAGGTGCACAACTTATGGCCCTTTATTATCACTAATAATGTAATAATCATCCACACATGTCAACATAAACACAACTCTTTATTAAACACCTGTTCATTGTAGGCCACCCAACATACATGGCCCAATCTCATCCGTGTGATAGAGACAGGCTGAAGGAAGCATCCATTAAGCATCTACCACTCCTGTCTTGCACTCCACTGGTCCAGCTGGGGAGTTGCACCAGCATCTCAGGAGGTTGCGCTGCTTCTTCTTTCACGTGAGGCTCTGTTGGGCCTTGCACATCCTCAGTTTCTATCAAGGTTCGCCCTTGCCTCCATTCCCAGGCTCCCATGTCCCCATTGCTTGTTGGAGGTCACAACCTGTCCTGTAACAACATGGTAGCAGGTGCGCATGAGATTGTGTCAGGATTTCAGCAAACTTCCATGTTCCTCCTCATGGTCTCTGGGCTATGCTGCATGGTAGTGAGAAGTACCTGAACTGTTGGCCAGAGATGCCAAAGGCATGTCCACCCCGCCTTGCCTGGACAGCCTGTAGTTGAAGATCTTCTTCTTTATGGGTGAGGCGTCTGGAGGTGTAGGCTCATTAGGTAGGTTCTGAGGGAGAAGGCGTCATCTTGTGTGCCGGGCACATCTTGTGTGTCGTTGGGCAGGGGGTCTGGATCTGGGAGCCCACAATGAGGTTGCGTTCCAGCCCCTCCTTGAGGACCACTGCCGTTTATACCTGGGCATCTGAAGATGAGCCGTTGCCTGAAGCATCGATGTACATGAACTTGTAGTCAGCATCGCCCATCGGCGAAGAGGATGATGCTGAGAAGCCCTTGGAGTGGAAATAATGGAGCCTGATTTGGTTCGAGATTTGCAGGTGCCATGCTTGCATCTATGGCTCCAACGGTGTGGGGATTCCACTCTGATACCCACTGCTCTCTGCAACTTTTCTTCCAGCCTTTTCAGTGGAGGGTAACTGGGAGAGCTCCTCCTTGTATCTTTTCGATGATGGCCTGCACCACTTCTCTGACCACAATGCTGATGGTGTTGGATGGACCCCTCCAGCTGTACTGATGCTCCTGTAGGAGGTCCCTGAGGCCAGGTGTGCAGAGTCAGGGCACCTTGAGCCCAGGTTCCAGGCTGGGGCGGAATCTGGTGCTCTGCTTGGTCAACCTGGGTGTCAGGCGCTGCACAAGTTCGTCAAACATGCTGGAGGCATCTCATGAAGTTCTGGAACGCCCGAGTGTCTTCGTTCTGAGCTCCCCCCATCACCTTGTTGTACATCCCGTCCTCTGCTTCTTCTGGCGAACCATCTTTGGATCAGACTCTTTTGGCTGCCTCTTTTTTTTCTCGCAGTAGAGTTCACAGAGCCTGCAGATGCTTCTGCACTGTTGCAGAACGATGTGGCTGCCGAAAGGAACTTTGTTACAATGCATGGTGGATATGACTGGATGCTGTGGAAGAGGAAGAGTCAGATGAAGGCTGCAGAGGTCTGCACAGCTGGGCTGCTGGGTTGAAGTGCGATGCAGATGAGTTGCTCCCCTTTTTTATAGGAAATATAGGTTTTCCGCTAGGCATCCTCTAGGATCCTCTTGCCATCCTCTAGACATCCTTAATATCCGAGATAGGTCCCTCTGCGAACGTTTTTTCCGTTTAAAAAATGCTTTGTTTTCCATGCGCATTGCTTAGGCATCCGTTCTACAATCTGTTCTGCGTCCGTTCCACTTCCTCCCTGCGTCCGGGCGGATGCGAGTTGCGGATATAGCAGATGCGTAACGGATTGCGTAGCGGATGCGTAGCGGACTGAAGAATGGACAAACTGGAATACATTTTCCACGCAAAAGTTTTGGGCAGCCCAAACTTTTTGGAGCGGATGAAACATCAATAAACAGGTGCTGGACAGATAGAGAGGAAGCCAAACGGAGGCAGTGAGTACATACATCGCATTTTCCAATGGATGGCAAGCTTTTTTGTCCATTTTACATCCTCTTTGCATCCGTTGGTGCAGTGTGACACTGGGCCTTAAGCAAGAATTCAGCTTATTCAACGAATTTACAATATGATGATTTGGACTTCTGCATTTGAGATACCTTGGTATGTACCCTAACTCTTTAGAACATCTCAACTTAGAGGTGAAGCAAGCACTCACTTCTTCTTTTTCAGAAAGATATTAAGATATAAAGGCCCGGTCCCCTGGTTGATGACGCAAAACCTATGCATAAAGGACACAGCGGATGAGCAAAATTTCGGGGGTGGCTCCATCCGTTTTCATCCGCTCCAAAATGGTGAAATTTGCATAAACAGAATGGAAAAGAATGGGAAAAAAAAGAACATGGGTAGTATGTAGCGGGGATGTCAAATGGATTTCATGAAGAAGCCGTAGCGGAATGAAAGCGATGGAAGGGGATGACACCTCCGAAGCGTTCCGGGGGAGAATTTCGAAGCAGACGCAAAACAGAAGGGGTGGATGCATAGCGGATGAAGCAGATGCATCACAAGATGCACTATAGGAAAAAAAGGGGATGCCGCGCGAGATGTATATCGGATGCAAAGCGATTCCTGCGCATGCAGGGAGTATGAATTGTGTCAGCTCCATAGATATAAAAGATGCAGCACGTCATGCAGAAAGTCTATTCTGACTCGAATAGTTCAGAACTGAGTTGCTTTAACTTGTTTAATGAAGTTTTATCTTTGCTTAAGACACTTAATAAAGTTTACTGGTTCTATTTGTTTACTTAATAAAGTGTTGGTAAAAACTTTGAGAAAATGATTAAGCTTTGCATGCTTGTGGGATAAGATAAGGATACTTGTGGAATTGATAAAACCTCCAGTGGCAAGCCTAGTGGGACTGTATGGTCCACCCTCCCAGGTCACACACTTTGGGCCTTATTATCATAACAATTTAATCATTCCATCCCAACATTCAACATAACACACAACTCTTTTATTAAATGTCCTGTTTATTGGTAGGGCCACTCAACATACATGCGCACATCTCATCAGTGTGGATGACAGGCTGAAGGAAGCATCCTTATAAGCTCTACATCCATGTTCTTGCCACTCATTGCTCCAGTGGGGAGTTTGCATACGTGTTTCAGGAGGTTCGCTGCTCTTCTTCATGTGAAGCTCTGTGGGGCCTGGCCATCAGTATCTATAGTGTTATTCCTTGCCTCATTCACGAGGCTCCATGTCCATTGCCTTGTTGGAGGTTACATTAGTCGTTCTGCACACTGGGTAGCGTGCGCATGAGAATTTGTGCATGGATGCAGCAAGCTTCCACGATGCTCCTCAGTCTGTGGCTCATGCTGCATGTGGTGAGAAAATATCGGTTGTATCGCTAGGTGTCCTTACTCTACCTCCACATCCTAATATACGGATACATCTAAGATACAGAACGTTTTGTTGTTTTTAATACTTTATTCAGGAATGCATACGCTTACATCCTTCTAATTTCCATGCTACTAACGCTATGTAGACGTTCCGTGTACCTTTTGTTTCCTCCCTCTTTCCATTTTCAGCTGCAGCAGATGTGAGTTGAGGGGATGGCCTGAGGATGCAGAATGGATACAGCAGATGTTTAACAGATGATAACGGACATAGAACGTTTGTTGCCCGTATATGTCACGGATGTACATCGTATGCGGTAGAAAGTTCATCCGTTCACAAAGTTTTGTGCAGCTCAAAACTTCTTGTGTGGATGAAATCTCAGTGGACAGATGCTTGAGGGATAGAGTGTATGAAACATGTATGCAGTGAGTACACAATGGATGCATAGCGTTTTCCAACAGATGGCAAGTTTTTTTTAATGTTTTACATCCTCTTTGCATCCGTAAGTGCAGTGAGACCAGGCCTTAAGGGTATGATGCAACACTGGAGCTGGCTGAAACTTAAGCATTCTGAAATTTTAACTCTGATTTCTTACTTTTAATTTGCAAGTTTTAACTTGTTCTTAATCCTATTTTTAATCTGTGCTTTTATTTAGATGATTATACTGAATTATTATGTTGTAGTAAACAGTGAGAGTCACTTAAGTGAGATGGATGGATGTAGAAATGTAATAAATATATGAATTAAATATTTCATAAATGTATAAATATATAAGCGTTTATAAATAAAAGAATGTCTAAAGACCTGACCCTGCCAGTTCATTTGGAGCTCACAGAACAGTGTACAATAATAAAACTGGTGCCCCAAAGACCCTCTCTGCCTTTTTAATTTTAATCATTTTATTCTTGTTTTTGACTGTTTTCTATTATAATATTTACATATATCATTTTTTTATTTATGTCCATTTGTACACTACCGAGTTGCTCTATGAGGGAAATGAATGGGTTTCTAAATGTTGTCAAACAGATCAAAAACAGATCAGAGATAGAAGATTTGATGAAGGAAATCTTTATGTATAATATAAAGTTGTTTCAACAGTGAGATAAACAGCATATAAAATAGAAACACATTTATTGACAGCTTTGAAAACAGTGATAAGAAATAAAATAAACAATAAAGATAAAAGAAAAATCTAAAACTACATAAAGGAAAAAGGAGAAGAAAAAAGAGAAGAAAAGAAACATACTGTGGCGCAGTGGTGAGAGTGCAATACTGCAAGATACTTCTGCAGCCAGATGCCTACAATTTGGCAGTTCAAATTCCACCAAGCTCAAGGTTGACTCAGCCTTCCATCCTTCCAACGAGGGTAAAATGAGGACCCAAATTGTTGGGGGCAATATGCTGATTCTGTAAACTACTTAGAGTGGGCTGTAAAGCATTATAAAGTGGTATATAAAGTCTAGGTCACATCGGCTGACGGATGCAAAACGTATGTAAAAAGGACACAGCGGATGAGCAAATTTTCCATCCATTGTTATCCGACTCTCAAAAGTGCCCCAAATTTGCATAAAACAACCCCAGATGCGGAACAACAATGGAAAGAATGGACATGGGAGACGTAGCGAGGATGTTAAAGCGATGCTCAAACGGGAAGCCTAGTCGATGGAAGCGGATGGGTGGAAAAGTTATGGAGACAAATCTGCAAGCTGTCCATGGAGAATTAGCCGAGCGGGACGTTGCAGCAGAAAGCGGATGTGTAGCGGATGATGCGGATTGCCCATCACGAATGCATCAGCGGAGCCTAGCTGATGCTGAGCGGATTCCTAGGCGGATGCAAAGCATCACTGCGCAATTGCGGGAGGAATGCATTGCGTCAGCCCCACGGATATAAAAGGAGGCAGCTTGCAAGCAGGTCACCATTCAGAGGAAAGACCTTGCTGCCAGACACATCTTCAGCCAACAACCAGGGGGAATAAGAGGAATTCCTGTGCTACTCCTTGCCAGCCCTGACAAGAAGTGACAGGACACAATCCCACCCTGGCGCTGACTCTAACTTCTGCTGGGGCTTCTGCTGCTCGGTACTGACTCTGCTTTGGTGCTGGGTGCTTCTGCTGGTGCTGCTCCTGGTGCTGATGCTTCTGCAGGTGCTGATCTGCTGGTGCTTGCTCCTGGCTGCTAGTGCTGACTCTCGCTGGTGCTGCTTGGTGCTGCTGCTGGTGCTGCTGCTGCTGCTGTGGTGTGGTGGACCAAGCCCCTAGAACCTCAAAGTCCTGCTGATTGAGGGCCCCAGAAGGCCCTGCCAGAGGAGAAAGACGGCATCGCGATATAAGGGGGAGAGGGAGACAGTACTCCACTTCCCGAGGACATGAGGGAGATTGCTGGAATGGCTGAGGGAGAACGAGCTTCCTCTTGGAAGGAAGGGACACAGGCTCTATCGCGACACCAAGTGGAAGCAGGTGGTTTGGAGAGAGAAGCGGAGAGCCTGGGTGCACTTGGGATGTCCTCCTGGGGTGTGAAAGCACATGCACACCTGGTACGGGAAAGCTGCACCTTAAGAAGTCTGGCAGGCCACGGTCAAGCTCAACTACGAGGGAGACCTACGTTATGGCCAAGTGCAGCTTCTGCGAGGGTGAGATCCGCCACCAGGAGCAGCCCCACTGTGTCAACCCTCTCTCTCCAGGGGAAGCCCACAGAGGAGCCATTCCTCTTCTGGCCAAGAGTCAGCGCTCCGTGTCCAGGCAGGTATTCTGTGGAGACGATCCAAGGTGGAGAACCCCCTGACAACTGCAACTTCCCGTCCAGAGCACATGGAGGTAACCCCCTTGACGCAGTTGGAGCAAGAAGAGGCCGCTGCACCAGAGACCAACCCACACCCCAACCCCTAGCTCCACCTCCACGAAAGCAGGCAGATAGCCAGACTGAGGCAGAGCCCACACTGCCTCTTGGAGATTCAGGACACGTTCAAAGAGCTGCATAGATATCCTCTCTCAGCTGGTACCGTCCGACATTACCATCCTCTAACAGAAAGCCCTTCCTTTCACCTATGTCAACCAGGACCCTCAAGAAAATGCCTGAATTCCCAGTACCAGGTGATCAAAGAGAGGATCACAGGTCTTCTGCACCACCCTCCAGGCCCAGCGCAACCTTCTCTGACCCACTCCAGGTCTGCTCCTCCCCCAGGTAATGTCACAGCCCTTCAAGGCTTTCAAAACACCCCCTCACCTACCAAGGCTACGGCTTTACCAGGAGTTCCAGCAGCACAGGCAGCCCTTCCCAAGTCCAGGCACAGGTACATTGCACACCACAGATGCCACTGATGGCCACCGATACCACCAATACCACCGATACCACCGATGCCACCATCCACCGATGCCACAGATGCCACTGGACGCCTCACCTCGCTCACGTGCAGACCAGACAGCCCCACTTACACTCCTTCCTCCACCCACAGCCAAGCCCCGGCCTCAGAACATCCGTCATCGCATCTTGGGACTGGACACCCCATTGTCATGAGGAAAGGGGACTCTCAACATCACGGGATCTGAGCCAGGCTGTCTGAGAGCTTCCTCCACACACCATCCCCATGTTGTCCTCTTTGGGGCCAGGCACCCCAATGGCACCTCAGACCAGGCATCCAGCCACTGCCACCTCCACAGCCCCTGGGACCAACTTCACCCCTGAGGACCGATTTGGGCACGCCTCAGAGTGAATTGAGAAGAAGTGCCAGAAGACTGCCCGGTTTGTATCTGTTGACTTTATCTGCTTGGGACACTTTACTTGAGTCATTTTTTGCTTTTACAGTTTGTTATTAATTAAAGGTTATCTTTGCTTCACACACTTGGTTCAGTTCTTTTAGTCAATAAAGTCTGGTGGAAACTTTTAGAAATGTTTAAGCCTTTGCATGCCTTGTGGGATGGGTAAAGGATAGCAGTGCGATGGGCAGGGATGACCTGTGGATGGGCAATAGATGTGGGAATGGGTAAGATAGCAGTGGGGGATGGGGCAGGGATCCTGTGGATGGGCAGGGAATACTGTTGGGATGGGTAATAGCTGGGGATGGGTGAAAATAGCAGTGGGATGGCAGGAATACCGTTGGATGGGTAATAGCTGTGGGATGGGTTAGGATAGCATGGGATGGGCAGGGATACCCTGTGGGAAGGGTAATATCTATGGATAGATAAACCTTCCAGTGCAAAGCATAGTGGGACTGTATGGTCCAACCTCCCAGGTGCCACACCTTATGGCCCTTTATTTATTCAATAACAATTTCATCATTATTCCACACATTCAAACAAAAACCAACAACTCTTTATTTAAAATGCCCTGTTCTTTGTAGGGCCACTCAACATACATGGCACAATCTCATCAATGTTGATGAGAGGCTGAAGCGCAAGCATGCATTAAGCATCTACCATCCTGTCTTGCCACTCCACTGCTCCAGCTGGGGAGTTGCACCAGTGTTTCAGGAGGTTGCCGCTGCTTCTTCCCTTTCATGTGAAGCTCTGTTGGGCCTGCCACATCCACAGCATCTATGCAGGTTACTCCTTGCCTCCATTTCAACCAGGCTCATGCTCCCCATTGCCTTGTTGGAGGTCAAAGCCTGTTTCTGCAACACTGGGTAGCGTGTGCATGAGATGGTGCAGGATGCAGGCAAACTTCATGATCCTCCCTTCACGGTCTGTGGGCATTGCTGCATGGTGGTGAAGCAGTACTGGGACCTGTGTGGCCAGGATGTCGAAGGGTGCACCACCCGTCTTGCCCTGGACAGCCTGTAGTTGAAGATCCTTCTCTTCATGGGTGAGGTAATCTTGGAACTTGTACAGCTTCATGAGGGTAGGTTCGAGGAGAAGGCGTTCATCCCCCATATGAAGTAGGGCACATCTTATGTGTCATTGGGCAGGGCGGTCTGGAGTCTGGGAAGGCATGATTGAGGTTGCGTTCCAGCCTATCCTGAGCGTCACTGGAATTTGCTATACCTGGGCAATCTGAAGCTGCCATTGACTGAAGCATCGATGTACATGAACTTGTAGTCAGCATCGACCATGTCAAAGAGGATGATCTGAAGAAGCCCTTGTAGTTGAAATAATTGATTTTGGCTGGAGCTTTGCAAGGCCAACGTGCTTCCCATCTACGGTTCAACGGTATGTGGGGAAGTTTCCACTTCTGATACCACTCTCTGCAACTTTCTTTCGCAGCCTCTTCAGATGGAGGGGCACTGGAGGAGCTCCTCGAGGTATTCTCAATGATGGCCTGCAACCACCTTCTTCTGACCACAATGCTGATGGTGTTGTGTGGCTCCCTCCAGCCGTTACTGCATGCTTCTGTAGGTGGTCCCTGATTGCCAGTGGCGCAAATCAGTGCCACGTTGAGCCCAGGGTCCAGGCTGGTCTGAGGTTGGTGTTGCCTTGGGTCAACCGAGTCTCAGCTGTCCACAACTTCGTCAAACATGGCTGGTGCATCCTCTATTTGAAGTGCTGGAATGCAACGAGGGTCTCGTTCCTCAGCTCCACCATCAGCTTGTCATACCATCCATAACTCGGCTCTTCTCAACAATCCATTCTTCGGACCCACACCACTTCTTGGATTTGCCTCCCTTTTCTTGCATAGAATAGTGAAAGAGGCCTGTAGAGTTCGCACTGTTAGTAGAATGATGGCAGCTAACCAAAGGAGTGTGCGACGATCCATGGTGGAGATGACTGGATGCTTGAAGAGCAAGAGCAAGAGCAAGGCTTGAAGAGGGTCTGGCACACCAGGGCGGCTGGACTGAAAGTGAGATCCCAGGTGATTTTTCCTGCCCTTTTTATAGAAATATAGGTTTTCTGCTAGGTGTCCTTCCACATCCCTCTAGGACATCCCTTCCCAGACATCCTAAATATCCGAGATACGTCCTCTATTACGAACGTTTTGTTTCCGTTTTAATGCCTTTATTGTGAGCTTTCATCCGCTTTCATCCTTTCTATTCCGTGCTACTGAATGCTGCGCGGACGTTCACGTCCGGTTTCGCTTCCTCCCTTCTTTCCATTTTTGCTGGGAGCAGATGCGAATGCACGCATGCACAGCGGATGCCGGAGTGGATACAGCGGACGTGTAACAGATGTAGAATATTTGTTCCCTGTATGTGTCATGGATTGTAGAATGGATGCTGATGGAAAATTCATTCCGCTCAAAAAGTGTTTGTGCAGCTCAAAACTTTTGAGCGGATTAAATCTCAGTAGACAGAATGTAGATGAATTAGAAACGTATGAATCATGCACGCACATGAGTACAGAACGGAATGCATCGCATTAACCAACGGATGGCAAGTGTTTTTCTCCATTTTACATCCTCTTTCCATCCGTTGGTGCAGTGTGACATGGGCTTAAGTCTAAGTGCTATTGCTATATAAAGCAACATGCAATATAAAGATATGGCTTCCAATCTTCACAGTAGCTATAAGCACAATTATATTTATCTTTCTCAAGTTACCTCATGGCAATCTTTTCTACAGCCCAATCAAAACCATAAGTCATAAGTTTGCTTTTCCTTTTTTAAATAGTGTGACTAAGGTATCAGGCTTGGAAACTGAATTCTAGACCATTTTTGAGCATGAAAGCCAACTAGGTGACTTTAAGCCTTTTTACTCTCTCTAAACCAACTCTCTTCACAGGGTGCTTGTTGTGGAGAAAATAGGAGGTGGAAATGGATTTAGGTATGTTTGCTGCCTTGAATTATTTACAAAAATAATAATAGCAGGAAATAAATAAGTTTCCAGTTACTAGTAAATGAAGATGTCTTTTCTCTTATCAAACAAATCAATTTAGCCATTTCAGCAATTTCTATCACCTTCATCCATCATTCTTCTGTTGTAGGTATAGCCCAATTTCCCCCCCTTTGTGTATACAATAATCTTGCTGCAGTTATAATATAGACAACAGTGTTCCATAGTTCCTTGCAAACTGTTTATTCATCAGTCCAAAATCAGACAATCAGTCAGAATCACTGCATGTATCTGAACTCAATGTCATGCCAAAAATCTATTTGGTTTCTAGGAGATGAAAACAACTTGATGGCACATAATGAAACACTAATTGACTTCACTTGAATTGCTTACTAGAAAGTAGACAGCCTTGTTAGAGACTGGGGGAAAAATTAGCCATGATGATGGACAGAGGTAGGAAGAAAGGTAAAACTCAGTTGCACTTGATTTTCTTCTTAGCTGTGACAATGGTACTTCTAGCTTAATGGAAGCATCCTCTGGCTTTCCTCCTAATTGTAAGAATAGCATACACAAACCATGAAAAGTTTTCAGAGTTCTCTTCTGCAAAATAACTTTGGAAGGAATTTTTCATTAACAAAATTAACAATTAAGGAAAAAGAGACAAAATCTATACATAGGCACATAATTGGTTATAGTATGGATTGGGAAAAACAACAAATTAATAGATGAAAAGAAGCAATTGTGGAAGGTAGGCAGTTTGCTCTTTTACTGGTTGATTAAGGGGAGCAATGCAATGCTTACAATATGTACACGTGTATATGTTGAAAACACTGCAAGAGTTCCTCCCAGAAGTTCCAGAAACTGTTGGAAAATGGCACGCATACTCGTGTTTGCTCTTCCTCTTTCCCAAATCATCTGGAAAAAAATCTCACTAGTATCCATCAGGAGGGATTCAGCCTAACTCGCCAACCCAGGAATCATTTCGCCCCATCTGTCCTTCTGTGTTTCACGGAAAACTTATGCAATCCCCAGACCAAGGTGGACAGTGGGCTCATCTTGAGTCAGCCCCACCACTTCGAGGAGGCATAAAAAGCCTGCAGAGTAACACTCCAGAGTATTCTCCAACCTTCTGGATGCAAGATGGGCCACGAACACCTCAGTGCATGTTTTCTGCTTCTTTTCCTCTTGCCACTGACCGGAAACTCCTTGCCAGCCCAGAGTAAGGTGGCCTCACTTTTACAGTGGATCTGCGAACAAGTGATTGGGGAAGCAAGCAGAGGTGGGAGACCCACTTTTTCTGTGCAATTGGAGGAACAGCGGCAATTTCTTCCCAGTCTTTCCTTGAGTCAAACGTAGGAAAGGCTTATGGGTTCCTTAGTCAAGAAATGAAATGAAATGAAATGAAGCTCCACCAACAAAGGCTCCTGATCCTATGTGAGCTTGTGGAGGGAGAAAAAGTCTTTAAAAAGAATGAAATTTATACATACATATGTTGAAAGAAATATCCTCCTGGGTTCAGTTCCAAGTGGAGAAAAAGACACTGGAAACATGGAGGCTGCTTGAAAGGTTTAATGGTGGACAGGACAACATGGCCTGGAGCTCCAGAGTGAAAGGGAAGAGATCATTAAAAAGGGTGAGAAGAGAAGGTCAAGAAGGGCTGAGTTGCTGAGAATGCCTGGGTTTTATAATCTTTGTTGGGCCCCACCTTAGTGTTTCCTGTTCCTGTGTAAGAAACGTATCCCATTGGTTGTCAGACTCCCAAGAGCAACTCTGTAGATTGTCCTGAGTTCCAGGCTTGGTCCAGCCTTGCTGGATGATTTATGCCCTTAAAAGGGCTTTTGGCAATTGCTATAGGTTTACCTGGAGTTCCTTGTTTTGTAAAGACCTTAATGGCCCATCCATTAACAAAGGTGGAGGTAAGATTCTGCTTGAGATGAGTTTTTGCTTCTTGAGTTTCTACTCTTTTTAGAGGAAATATTCTGCCTTTTTAATATTTCCTAATCTATTTCCATTTTCCAGAAGGGGGGGTGCTAACTTCCTACATTTTTTTTTTCTAAACACGTGAGAGTTTTGAGAAAATATTAAAAGGTGATCAGATCAGGAAGACTTGATAGGTGCTTTTAATTTTTTTCTGATGCAACGGAAAGCCATTGAAAAAAAAAAAGAGGCAACAGAAAATGATTCCTTCAGTGGCTCCCAAAAGCATTCAACCATGAAGGTCTAGCAAATGAAGGCCTGGGAAAACTTCTGTTTTGTTTTTTTTTAAACAGTATCCAATTTTTCATGCCAATTTTCAGATGTTTGATGTACTTTTTGTGAGCTTACAGTCAGGTTGTAAGCATAAGCCACTACATTCTTTTTATTTATTTGTTTTTAATTTTTTTAAACAATTTTTTTTATTTTTTACAATAAACATACGAATAAAACATAAAAACCTATTTCAATTATATATATATATATGTACAGTGGTTCAGTTGGTTACAATCTTTTGTGCTATCCTTTTTTACCATTCCTCACAAGTTATATAAATTTTCATCTTATCAGCCTAGCTTGTGCTTATATAATATCAATTATTAAACATTCATTTGACTATTTTTCCATCATTTTATATGAGATATTCTA
>BHFT01004462.1:0-14145 GCA_004320025.1 Laticauda laticaudata
ACATTTTGCTCGTCTGCTGTGTCCTTTTTACAAACGTTTTGCATCCGTCGGCCAGTGTGACAGGGCCTTAAACAAAAGTTATATTAGTAGATCAGGGAGGAAGCTTTTTAACAATTTTCATTTGCATGGCATATCAAACCAAGCTATAGTTTGGTTAAGACTGTTATCCAACCTGCACTTTGAATCAGATTGTGATTAAAGAGGAACAGGTTAACTACAAATTGTTGCCACTGTTGAAACTTTGCTTATTTTAACTGAAGACATGGCATATTATCAGGAGCCAAACAATGTATAATGTAATCTCTAATGCTCATCTCTCTCTCTCTTTCTCTCCCTCCCTCTCCCTCCCTCCCTATGACAATAGATTTTAAATTAAAAAATATCCCAGTAAAGAAGTAGTAGAAGAAGAGAATGATAGAAAAGAAAAAGAGAGGCAGATTTAACAGAATAAAATTCTTGATAATAATAGGTTATTGTGGTCTTAATTAAATGAGATATAAAGCAAGGCATTATTTCACAAATAAACAGCTGGTTTAGTATTTGTTTTTATTTACCTGAATTTTCAAACGTCCCTTGGTTGTTCAATTTCAAAATGCCTGATTAAGGAAATTTCTCAAAGAATTATTTTCTAAATATTTAAAAACCAGTATATAAATGTATATTCAATTTACCTGGACTTCCTGGGGGACCAGGGGGGCCAGGAAAGCCAGGTGTTCCAGGTTCACCATCTAAACCGGGAGGACCAGGATGATTAGCTGGGAAACCAGGATCACCAATAAAACCTTTGGGGCCCATTTCTCCAGGAAAGCCTCTTCTCTCAGGAACACCTGGAATGTGGAAGAAAGTGGCTCTGTATGACTTTCAGAAGGCCATAGATGAACAAAATACAAAGGAAAAGCAAACTATTACAGAAGCTCTCACTATTAAAATGAACAAAAAATCTCCAAATCAGTAATCATATTTATAAGAAGAAGAAAAAGAAAACAAAATAGAATAAAAACACAGCCCCAAATCACAATTAAGTCCTGCTGAAACAGAACAATTCTGGTATGTTCCCAAATACACTTTCTGATGGCAGCATATTTGTTAATGCAATATTTGATAATGTGAGGGCCACAACCCAAAATACTTCTTTCCTGATCTTTCCACCCCTTGACTTCTTATGTAGGTTGGAATCTGACCCTCCCTTGATGCCTGGACAAAATTGACAGCATTGTTCCAGACAAAGTGATCCCTAACACATCCCAGTGCAATGCTATGTAAGAGTTTAACTATTTGACTTGGCTTTAGAGGCTTATTGACAACCAAAGTAATGACTGCAAAGCAGATACTATTCTACAATAGTGCGTCTCCCTGACAAATAGTTTTCTACCACATCTTAAACTAGTTGAATCATTCTAAAGATGGCCTCAAATAAAGTTCATTGTAGTACTGTAGTCCAGTGGTGAGGTTCTGTGGTAATAAAAGTAGAATGAACTTCATGATCCAGGTAGAGCAGCAACTTCACTCCTTCTGAAGCTGAGCATGGGCTCCACTGGCTATAGCTTCCATCTGTTGCTGAAGCAGTAGCCACAAGCCCAGGAAGATGCTCAAGCTACAGACCAACTCCTTTAGAGTTAGATGATCCCATCAAGTCTCCTATTGTGGCTGATCTTATCTGATGCCATTAAATTTAACAAATGTATAGGAGCTTAATCTGAATTTTTCCTCCCTATTCAGCCACTGAATATATTCTGGACAACAAATATACATTGGACAACAAACTTTTCAAAGATTTTGCTTCCTCAAAAACTTTTGGTAATTATGACAGACTCTTTCAAATCAAAAACAAATATAATCTCACAATGGTGTAGGAATAGAAATGGGAAATAGGAGAAATGGGAAATTAACTTTTACGGATTATAATGTTTCTGACATGCTACATGAGTTCAACAGAGCTAAAAGTGATTTTCCTTTGCACTCAGCTGTTGATTTTCCTTTGCACTCAGTGTCCAATGCATCTCACTGCAATGACCAACAATAGTCAGCAGCACTGACAGATTCCAGTTGCCCTGATACTATTTTTCCACTATGTGAATATCCTGTTGAAACCATTCCCATCTTCTTCTCTGTTATAGGCCCTGAAGTACCAGAAGACAGCTATCATGTCACACATTATTCTTCTGTTTGTTAGACTAGATGTATCTAGTTTCCTTAATAATTCATTGTACGATTTAGACTTCAGACCCCTTGACAGCTTTGTTGCTCCTCTCTATGACCATATTTTTATGGTCTCAGCATCATTTTTGTATCGGGCTAACCAGACTTGGATGTAGCATTTCAAATGTGGCCTCACTAGTGCAACATAAACATTACTATTACTTCTTATGATCTTGATGCTATTCCTCTGTTGATGCAGCCTATGTGTCGTGCCCATGGAGCACAATCAACCAATGAAGCTCCGATGCTACGGAGGAGGCTGAAGGTGTTAGTCCGGGGATTCCATGGTTCCAGAACATGTTGTCACAGCTGCACACACTGGATGCCGATGTGGGCAGCGACCAATTAATAGCGATGATCCTGGAGCATACACATGAAGGGTGTATAGACGGGGAGCCATTTTACGGAACAAAATGTTGCAGAAATATTGTTGGTGACAGGATAGTGGTGTCTGTGGTATTGGTGGCGAATTACGTTATATATTGGTTATTGTAACATAGTAATTGATGGGAATGACAGATTAATTGAGCCACAGATGTTAGCTCCGATTACGGTGATTGAATAATGAGGGGTAATAATGGGAAGTATGCATAAGTACAGTATCCTGTTAAACTCAGTTTAGAGCTGACTTTAGTTGCTTTGCTTGGCTGTTTTCTTGGTTTCCTTGCAAGAAAAAGATTAAACCAACTTTCCAGAATTTGACAGACTCTGTTTTCCTTTATCGATGCAGTAGACTCACAGAGCAGTTGAGAGGAAAGTTTAAAAGCATTATTTTCGCAAGAGCCCATTTTACCACATCCTGATACCCATACGAGTTTTATCATACAAGCTGATGCAAGCGATGTTGCTGTAGGAGCCGTCTTACTGAAACGTAACAATGAAGGACAATTACAGCCATGCGCCTATACATCACACAAGTTCACACCTATGGAAAGGAGGTGGGCTATTTGGGAGAAAGAGGCGTTCACTGTAAAATGGGCACTCAGTACATGGCAACATTTACGATAGAATAGTATATCTTTATTGTCATTGCATTCTACAAATACAATGAAATTTGAAAACTACTCCAGCACAGTGTCCCAAACACCACATCACAATCACACCACAGAGTATTTAAAAATCAAAATAATTAAAATAATAATTAAAAACCTAGTCTAAAACCTATCTAAAACATATAGTAAGTTAGATAGTTTAAAAATGTCATACTAATACATAGGGCTAAATCACATATGCGTTGTTTGATTCAAGACAATTATTGCTTGGAAAAGAAACTGTTTCTCAGTCTATTAGTCCTCATTTTTAAGGCACCTATAATGCCTCCCTGATGGTAACAGTTCAAAATATGAATGTGCAGGATGAGAACGGTCTGTGGAGATTTTCAGTGCTCTAGAGAGAAGTCTGGTCTTTGCAATCTCTTTCCAAAGAAGAAAGAGTAGCAACTGATGGTTTTTTTGTGGCTGTGTTTATAACTCTCTGGGCATCTCTTATCCCACTGCAGAGCATCCAGCATACCACCCATACACAGTATGCCAAAATGCTCTCGATGGTAGAATAGTAAAAAGTAACCAGCAAACTTCTCACCCAGACACTCTTTTTCAGCAGCCTCAGAAAGTTCAGGTGCTGTTGGGCCTTCTTTGCAGTGGCCATAGTGTGGACTGACCAAGTAAGGTTGTCAGAAATATGAGTTCTAGAAATTTAAAACTATGAACTCTTTCTACCAAGTTTCCATGATATATAGTGGGAGAGGCTCTGCTTTGCATCTTCTGAAGTCTATAATCAATTCTTTTGGTCTTTTTTGATGTTTCAGAGTGAGGTTGTGACTCTTGCACCACAAGACAGTCTGAGAACCTCTAACCTATTAGGCCATCTCGTCTTCTCCTGATATGATCCCACCAACATGGCGTCATCTGCAAATTTTATTCCAGAGTTAGTGGAACAAGGGAGTGCAGTTGTAGGTATAGAGTGAATACAAAAGGGGGCTCAGCACACAACCCTGTGAAGAGCCAGCTGCAGAGAGCAAGAGTGGAGGAAAAATAGCTGCAATCTAACAGTTTGGGGTCTCTTAGTAAAAAGTCCTTTATCCAACAGCAGATGTGACAGGAGAGGCCCATTTCTAGCAATTTCTTAATCAATATATCCAGAATGATGGTATTAAAAGCTGAGCTTAGTAATCAACGAAAAGCATCCTTCATAGCTCCCACTATGCTCCAGATATGTTTCAGTGCAACGTGGAGAGCTGTGGCAATAGCATCCTCTGTGGATCTGTTATTTCTGATAGGCAAACTGGTATGGGTCAAGGTTTGATGGAGGCAATCCTGTATATCTTTTAAGACCAGTCTTTCAAAACACTTCATAATTATGGAATGTGAGAGCTACTGGTCTATAGTTATTTAAAACTATCAGGAGAGGGCTTTTGGGGAACTGGAATAATAATGGAAGTTTTGAGACAACAATGGAACAATGGCTTGTGTAAGAGAAAGGTTAAAAATATTTGTAAACACACCGGCGAGTTGGTCAACAATCTTTGAGTACTTTCCCAGGTATCCCATCAGGCAGCAGCCTTTTTCACATTCACTGCTCTAAGCCCTGCTTCACATCATACTCTTGTACCGTGAACAGTTGAGTTACCGGTGGTTTGTAGAGGCAGTGTGTTCAAAGACCTATTCGATTTGAATCGGACAAAAGAAGCAGTTCAATTCTTCTGCCACTGATGCGTCCTTGTTGATTGATATGGGGTTGCTGCCCCTGTAATTAGCGATGTGTTTAATTCCCTGCCAAGGCCTGTCGTGGATCATTATTTGTGAAGTTAGTCCTCAATCTTCCTTTTATAGTCCTTTTTTGCCTCCTTGATGCCCTTGCCTCAGTTCTGCTCTTGCCTTGTTATACCAACCCTGTCCTCAGACTCTGAATGCCATATCATGTGTCTTGAGAAATAATTGCACGTCTTTGTTCATCCAGGGTTTCTGGTTGGAAAAATCCGGATGCCGCTTATTCACAGTAACTGTATCCACAGAGGTAGAGAACTAAAAAGTACAGTTTTTATATTCCTCCAAATCCTCTTTGTTCAAATAAATTCCAAGTACAGTATTTGAGAAACAATCTGCAGCCTGATCAAGTGCTCGCCTCCAACTACGATCTTGGTGAGTTTGATTTCAGGCTTTAGTTTTATCCCTTTGAAGGGGGTGATTATAAGGAACAGTGATTAAATGATCTGAAAAGTCCATATGTGAAAGGGATACTGGCCTTTAATATTCATGGCTTTAATCATTAGAATAATATAAAGGGAAAGGGCATACTTGCCTTTATATCTCATGCTTTATATTAGAATAGCACATGATTCAAGTGTAATGTTTCCCCTGGTGGCACACCTGTCAGCATTACTGAGTACATTCAGAGCAAAAAGTCTATTAAGTCATGTCTTATTAAAATCACCAAAGTTATCTATATTGGAGCCCATCAGGATAAGCCTTAAGTTTGTTTATTCTATTGTATATGCAAATATGCAAGTGCAGTAACTTAATATTTGCATCAGGAGTATGTAAACAGCTATATAAATCACCCACTTGTCAGTTCTCTAGGTAGATAGAAGGTCCACACATGAATGTCATCACCTCTAAATCAGGAGAGCAGTATCTGTTTATAACACGGCTGTTGGTGCACCAGTTATTTTGAGCATATAAATAAAGTCCACCTCTCTTTAGTCTTACCAGAGTCCTTATTACGGTCTTGTCAGTGGATGGTATGACATGCCAGTTGTAGTGAGGCATCGGAAATAGCTGAGTGAAGCCAGCTCTCTGTAATAACTATCACATAGCAGTCTTCATCATGTGATTGCTTGCTGCCATCAGATTAATCGCATCCATTTATTGAGGAGTGATCGAGCATTTGAGAGAAAGATACTTGGCAATGATGGTTTGTGTGGCTGTCTTTTTAAGCAAGTTAAAATCCTGCTCTGCAGCCCCTCCTCCACCTTTTCTCTCTGCGCCACCTGCACATTTAAATGATCCCATTACAATCCATGGAGATTCTGGTGGTCTTGCTATCTCCTTGGGATACTGTGATTCCCCTGAAAATCCAACACAATAGCTCTAGCAGACTGTAGTCACAGCATATTAATTCTTGTTGGCTGTAAACCTCCCCCATGCAACAAGACTCAGACACATATATCACCAAACACACACACCAAACCAGAGAGTGAAAAGCCGCAATCAAGTGTGCCACCATAGAAGGGGTAAAAGAATAATTCAAAGTATGGACTGACCATAAAAATTTGGAGGCTTTACAAAAGCCATGGAAACTATCTCCTAAGCAAGTTAGATGTGCCTTATATTTTAAATGTTTTGACTTCCAATTATGCTACGTGCCCGGAGGTAGGAATTTCATGGCGGATTCATTATCCTGACTGCCCCATACAATTCGTGTAGGGAAGAAGTGATTCAACCTATGATTATTAACAGAACAGCAACCAAGAAAGGGCATGTATTGCGCATACAGGAAATAAGAAAAAAGGAGTTACAAGATGCTACAGAAAAGGATGTGTGGCTTAAAGACAATAGGGCTGTTTGCTTGTATAAAGATGGCTTGACTTGGAAAAGAGGCAGAATATATGTTCCGCTGGTCTGTCAAAAAAATGTATTGGCCCAGTGTCATGACACCAGACAGGCCAGGCACTTTGAGTTTCTGAAAACTTTGCATTTGGCAAGGCAGCAATTCTGTTGGCCTAATATGAGGTCAGACATAGAACAATACATTAAAGAATGTCATGTATGTGCTATCACAAAACCGAGGATCGGGAAACCATTGGGATTGTTACAAAAGGTATCAGAGCCCGACAGGCTATGGCAAGACATAGCATGGACTTTATCGTAGAATTGCCGAGTAGTAAAGGGTGTATGATAATATGGACCATTATAGTCTTGTTTTTGAAACAAGCCCATTTCATACTTTGTAAGGGTTTACCCTCAGCAACTAAATTAGCAGGACTATTTATATGACACATATATTGGCTACATGGGACACCCAGAAGGATAATATCAGACAGAGGCGTGCAATTTACTGCACAATTGTGGAGAGCGTTTATTTGTCTCTTGGGATCCTCTCAAGGCCTTAGCTCCGCATATCACCCCAGCACCAATGGGACTTCCGAAAGAGCTAATGCAATGATTGAGAGATATCTGCGGTCATATGTGTCTTATCAACAGCAAGAGTGGGCTGATCTACTCCCTTTCGCTGAAGTAGCATACAACAATGCTGTACATAAGAGTACAGGTTGTAGCCCATTCCAAATAGTCAATGGGGTTGAATTTGTTCCAATGCCAGAGTTGCAATGCGACGACAAGCATCCTATTAGTGTTAAAATGTAGTCTAAGAAAGTACAGGATGGTTGGGCAAAAGTGAAAGGGGCTCTCAGTAGAACAACACAAGAATACAAGAATCAAGCAAATAAGAAGAGATGAGACAATAAACCATTCAAAGCTGGCGATTACGTTTACCTATTAACAAAATATATAAAGTTAAAACTAAACAGTAGAAAACTGGGACCAAAATATATTGGACCATTCACAATCACTAAAGTGATTAACCCCATCACTGTACAGCTGAAGTTACCAGCATGATTAGGGCGAATCCATCCTGTATTCCACGCGAGTTTATTGAAGTCTGTGCAACACTACAGTGTACCCCAGGTCGAGGAACCTGTCACACTTGGGGAATCCACCCATGCTGAGATTGATAAAATCCTTGATTCATGAATTTGCAGGAATGTTCTTCAATGTCTAGTAAGGTGGAAAGGATATCCTGAAACAGAGGCATCCTGGGTAAAAGTATCAGACATGTGTGCAAGCAGACTATTAAGGTGTTTTCATTCCAGGTACCCAAATAAGCCTGGACCCCAGTAGTACTGACATATTGATGTAACTTGTTACTGTTTTGTAGGCCAGGTCCTGGTAGAGGAGGCCGCCTGTTGTGCCCACGCAACACAATCGACCAATGAAGCTCCGATGTTATGGAGGAGGCTGAAGGGGTTGGTCCGGGGATTCTGTGGTTCCAGAGCACATTGTCATGGCTGCACACCTGGATGACGATGTGGGCGGTGACCAATTAACAGCAATGATCCTGGAGCATACACATGAAGGGTGTACAGATGGGGAGCCATTTTACGGAACAAAATGTTGCAGAAATGTTGTTGGTGATGGGATAGTGGTATTTATGGTATTGGTGGCGGATTACATTATATATTGGTTATTGTAACATAGTAATTGATGGTAATGACAGATTAATTGAGCTACGGATGTTAGCTCCGATGACGGTGATTGAATAATGAGGGGTAATAATGGGAAGTATGCAAAAGTACAGTACCCTGTTAGACTCAGTTTAGAGCTGACGTTAGTTGTCTTGCTTGGCTGTTTTCTTGGTGTCCTTGCAAGAAAAAGATTAAATCAACTTTCCAGAATTTGAAAGACTCGGTTTTCCTTTATCGATGCAGTAGACCCACAGAGCAGTTGAGACTATGCCTGTATTGGCTTTTTTGGCAATTGCAGCATGCTGCTGGCATACCTGAGGGTTGGCCCACAAGGATGCCTAGATCCCTTTCACACTTACTGCTGTTGAACCAGGTATCACCTACTCTATACATGTTCATTTGGTTTTTCCTAGCTAAGTGTAGGACCTTGCTTTTCTCACTACTGGATTATATCTTCTGAAGGGCCGAAGATTCTTCTGAATCTTGAGTTTATCTTCCAAAGTGATAGCAGTTTTCTCCAGATTGGTGTCATCTGAAAATTTGATGAGTTCCCCTTTTATTCTCTCATCTAGATAATTTGTAAAAAATGTTGAAGAGTACTGAGCCAGAGACAAAATCTTGAGGTAACCCACAGCATGCTTCCCTCCATGTAAATGCAGTTTCCTTGAGGATTACATGCTGAGTGCAGTTGGTCAGCCAATCGCAAATACATCTGGTACTGTCTCTCCCATATTGTTCAATCTTGCCAAGATGTCGGCTGTAGCCTACTTTTTCAAATGCCTTACTGAAGTCTAAATAATCTATGTCCACACCATTTCCCTGGTCCCCTAATTCAGTCACTTTATCAAAAAAGGAAATAGTTTGTCTACCATGATCTGATTTTGACTAAATCATGTTGGCTTCTAGTAATTGCTCTGTTTACTTCTAGCCACTCATAAATCCACCAATGATCTTTTCCAGGATTTTTTCATGTATTGTCAGGCTGGTTAGTCAATAGCTTCTTGGATCTATTGTTTTCCTCTTTTGGAAAATTGCAGCTACATCAGCTCTTTTTCAGCACTCTGATAGTTCCCCTGTTCTCCAAAGTTCTGAAATATTTTGTTCAATGTTTCCAAGATTGTATCTGTCAGCTCCTTCAGAAATGTGGAATATAAACCATATGGTCCTGGCGATTTGAACTCATCTAGAGTGATATATGTTTTATTCCCATTTTCTTGCCTAGTTTGACTTGAATTCCTGTTCTGTCCCCATTTATTGCTTTCTGTAGATTGCGCTATTTTTTCCCTTTTCTATGAAGATAGTTGCAAAAAAGGAATTAAGCAGTTCCACTTTCTCCCTGTTGCCTTCTTGCTATCATTTCTCATTAGTGCCCCAATCATTTCCTTGACTTTCTTCTTATTCCTTAGATATTGAAAGAAACCCTTTGGGATATTTTTTATATTTGTTACAAGTCTTGTAGATTTGGGCTCTTTGCTGGAATTCTGTTCTAGTTATGTGTCCTTCTTTCCATTTTTTATATTTGTCCTTTTTGTCTCTCAGTTTGTCAGAGAATTCTTTCTGCACCATGATGGTTTTACCTAGGATCTCTTGTTTATCTTTGTGGAAAGCAAAACACAAATCGTAGTCACCAAACCGGTAATTACACCGGTTGAATCCCACCCCTGCCCTTGATGTAGATATTCCATTTGTACTTGGTGTACTAGATGTGCTTCAATAACAGTTCATGTTTTGTATGCATGCCATGAGCACAACATAGTGAACAGGCACTGAATGATATAAATTGGATAACAAGATAGCCTTGAGGCTTAACACTGATGAATCAATAAAGAGATACCACTGTAGTGGGTCATCCTTGCAATCCAAAGTTGGAGACAAACTGTCAATGTCAGTATAGAAAATGAGGCTGTCAACCTGTGCTAAAAAAAATAGTTAAATAATCTTGGTGGCTTTAAAAGACATAAATTTTCTTACCTGTTGATATCAAACACCATTTTTGCAGTCTTGAACTCAGTAGTTCTGTTTTTGATTTTGACAAACCTAAGTCCCTGATCAGGTCCTTTAATTCTGACTGTGTTATGAGATGTGGCTCACCAGACATACACAGTTCAAAATCTGGATCAAAATCTGGCTGGTGCACTGCAACATCTTTGTCTGTTTCATCTAAGTTCCATTTCTCTGGTGGCTTCAGTACTGAAAGATTGTTGTCGTGTGACACTGGTCTCATGGCTGAAGACAGATTGGGATATTTAATTGATTTCATAATTTAGCAGAGAAACCAGCAACATTAGTCAGGCAGAAGCAGTTGTCACAGGATCATTCTGTTCTCACCATATGATTGGAACAGCAAACAGAACTGATTGCTGAGTTCCCCTGAGCCAAGTTCTAAAATCAACAGCACATTTTGCACCACAAATGTGAGGAACACAGGCTTTATCATGGTTACCAATCTTACAACCAAAGTAAAGTTCTTATGCTTTCTTAACAAGCCTAGTTAAGGTGCGTCTTTGAGGCTTATAGCGGAATGTATTGTAGCTGTTCCGACATTGGTGCGATATTTCTGCTGTCACAAATCATCTTATAACTGTTTAAGTTTATAACTGGTTTACTTGTTTTGTAAATTACATGTGCAATGCCTTGAAACGATTACATCAAAATTCATGGAAACAGATACCAACAAAATGAACAGCATCCGGTCATGCGAGCTGCTTTCCAGGCAGCGTCCAGCCAGCCTAGCATGCCTAGGCAGGTGCAGCATCCAGCCAGCCTAGCATATCTATACCAGTTTCACAAAAAATTATGCAGTATGTCCTGAGTGCATGCCTGGACATGCATGAGCGACACAAAGCATCTTATAATGCAAGCAAAAATTAGTAAACTTAATATATATATATATATATATACGAAATCACAAAAACAGAAGTTTTCTATAAAATGGTACATGACAGATTATGTTTAAGCAGCCAAAAGTCTGTAAGATACACCCAAAAGGCTTCAGGAAGCAAAATTTTGTTGTCCAGTGATACTAGTACAATTTCTACAGTATCTAAAGCTTAGATACACCAATCCCCCAAACCATGTCTCCACGCTACTCAATGTTATCATTACTCTTGCCTTGCCTTTAGAAGTTGTAGCTGCTCCATCACTGGAGGCTTTTAAAAAGAGACTGGACAGTCATTTATTTGAAATGGTATAGGGTCTTCTGCTTGAGCAGGTGGTTGGACTAGAAGATCCCTTCCAACTCTGTTATTCCATTAGTGTTGCTAAAACTTGTTTAAAAAATCAAATACACATAAGAGTCTTTAAATATTTGAAGTAAACCACTTAGATTAAAGATATCCTTTACAGATATCTGTATCTGTAAACTCAATTATTATAACTGAGTTGAGTTAGAAGTGAGAATTCAATGGCAACGTGAATTTTAGACCACAAAGGGTAGCAGGAGATTATGGATTTATTTACTGTCCTTTCTTCACCTGTCTTGCCTTTTGTCTACAAGATTGCAAATCTGAGGCCATTTCCTTCCACTTTTGTTTCCAGATGACCCAAGAGGTGGCAGAATCTGACTATGTCAGTCAAGGGAATAAGCCAGAGGCCAAGAGGGGGATCACATGACCAGGAGGCAGCAGAGTCTGACCATGCCAGGCAAAGAGGTGAGCCAGTGAGCTATCCCCACCATGTTGAAGCACCCTCTGTCACAGATTTCAAACATTAGGCTTTAATATTATGGATGGCGAAGATGATGGCAGAGTCGCAATGCTGTAACTGCATGGTTATTACCAAGACCTCTGATTTCTCTAATCTTTATTTTCAAAACCAATACAGTCCACATACAATCTATTCAAAGCAGTTAAAAAGAAGCATTTGCTATGAAAATGTGCCTGAATTGTATAAACAGCTGCAGAAATCCAAGGAAATCAGCCAAGCCATGTTAGTGTTTGGGATTCTGAAAGAAGCAGTTACAAAGACATTAAGAGGAAAAGATCAATTATTATAGACTGGAGAAAAGTGAATGTATTTCTCCAGAATCAATGTGCTCCGTCAAAGGGGTAGAAAATTACCACTGAATGATCCTTCTGCACCAGGTGGACCAGGACTGCCTTTAGTTCCTCTCTCTCCCTCGGGGCCTGGGATGCCATCCAATCCCCGGTCACCAGGTACACCTGGAAAACCCCCAAATTTATAGTTTAAACCTCAGCTACATAAGGATAACTCCAGGTTATCTCACATTAATATATTTTAACATTTCCCCCCCCAAAGAACTGCTAAGCCACATAAGCAATATTCAAAAGCTATAAAAGCAGCACCTTTTATAAGCGTGGGATGTTGTGCGTGACCTGGTGGCCCTCGAATTCCTTTATCTCCAGGTTCTCCCTATAGAAATATACATTTAGTTAAGCCAATTTAGTTCACACTTGAAAATCAACTAATGTCATTATGAATGAGAAAATAAGGCATGAAGAACTTTGCCACAGACCCAGTAATTTCTGTAGGACGGCATTTTTTTCTTATCAGTTACTGTAATATTTCTTCATTTTTTATTCTTCAATCATAGGCTAAAATATCCCCACAGTAAGTGATCACTACTTACATTACAATAATACCATGATACGTTGTTTTACCAGTTTTTTATTGTCACCCATCATCACAATGACAACTGTTCCCAATTCATTTTTGGCAGAATAGTTCAACAGCATGGCAATTTCGCCAATTAATTCTTGCTTGGCCACTTCAACATTATCCAGATTTCATTATTAGACTTGCTTATAAGTAGAGAGACACCAGCTACAATTGGTCATTGTTTAAGTCATACCATGTCCTTTCCTTAATAATAAATAATGTATTTCAGTCAGCAAGCTTTCTGTTCATGGAAACCAAATAATTGTGTTGTTTTGTATATTTCTTGTAACCTGCCTACAATGATTTGCAATTATTTGATGCTTTAACATATAATGTTGAACAACTGAATAATTAATTACCTTCATCCCTTTCTGGCCAGGATTGCCCTGGAATCCATAATTTCCTGGGGTACCCTGAAATGAAGAACAAAAAGAATAGCAAGATTTCTTTTAACTGAACTCCACATGGCTGCTTCAGTTCCTTATTCCAGGGGTCCCCAACCACTGGGCCCCGGACCGGTACTGGTCCGTGGATCATTTTGTACCAGGCCTCAAAGAATGAATAATCATGATTAAAATATATATAAAAATATGTTTTTAGTAAAGAAATAGTAAAGAAGCCCTNCTATTGGGGAAGAATTGATTTTGCCAGTCCTTGAAAAAGTGTTTCTGCATGAAACTGGTCCCTGGTACAAAAAAGTTTGGGGACCACTGCCTTCTTCTGTATTACAGCAGTGAGAGTGCTTAGAGCCAAAATGAAGTAGGGCCAGAGAGGTGGACTTGGTGAGATGAGAACATAAGTTAGTCCAGGGAAATATACTACCCCTATCCCTACTTTAAAATAACTGAAGAAATTGGAAAGTAAGCTCAACATTTTATCAAACTTCATTCTTTTGTTGGGTGAGGCCTACTATTTTTTTTAAAAAAAACTCCAATCTCAATCTACTATGTGAATTTATTAGCTACTTTTGTTGGGTTTTTTTGAACATGCCTCCTCTGATACTAATCTTTTTATTTGTTTTGTTCGGAAAACACACGAGGTAGACCGGGTTCCAACAACAAAAGGCTTTATTTACACTCAGTCAGTAA
>BHFT01004463.1:0-64501 GCA_004320025.1 Laticauda laticaudata
CGGATGGCAAGTGTTTTTCTCCGTTTTACATCCTCTTTCCATCCGTTGGTGCAGTGTGACAGGGGCTTTAATTTGAGACTTTGGGATTCCAAGAGAATCTTTGCTAATTTTGCCTAAGAGAAGAGTATATACTGTATATATATTGTAAAGGCATCATAGTACTATTTGTTTCTTTACTATGTTTATTACATTCATTATTTGTAAAAAAAATAGTGATGTAAAATCTTTTTCCTTTATTTAAATTTCTAAAAGGTTCAGCTTAAATATTGCATTCATTTCATACACATTCATTTTCTAAGAAATAAACATTATAATTCAGATGTTAACTGCAGACTGCAGGGAAGCCATGGAAACTATCTTGTTGAATTCTATGTAGCCTGGAAAAAGGAGATGATAAAAGAAGCTGCCCTTCCTTGTTTGGCTAGGCTACATTGAAAGACTATTCATCCTGAGAAAGCAACAAGAAGCGTCTTGTTTTCAATGATTCAGATTCCATTAAAAAATGTTCCATTTTGTGCATCTGAGTAGCTTGCTGAAAACTAAAAGACTAAATCTGTTTCTGGAATCTGGAAAGCAAAAGAGTGTGTATCTGCATAAAAGTCTGTACATTTTTGCCCAATAGCGATAGGACATTTCTTCCATCTCAAAAATTAAAATGAACCATGAAGCATCGCATTGTGAGATACACAGACAGATGCACATTCCAATAGGATGGCTATAGAGCTACTGATTAAATATTGCAATGTTATTCAATTAAAATGCCAGAATGCCCCTGGTAAATTCAGCCAGTTTGGAAATTGGTATAACTAAATCTTTTCTATCTCACTTCAGTCTTTTAAAGTCTAATTATCCAGACTTCTTCATTTGAAATACAGCACAGACATCTAAGCAATATTAGAAGAAACTTCATTTCTTCCAATATTGCTTAGATGTCTGTGCTGTATTTCAAATGACATGACAAGAATCATTGACATAAGTATAGTTACCTATTTTCTGATATTTTAAAACTTAAAATCACTGTTTAATATATTATAGCTTTTTCTTTATGTACTCAAGTGATTTTATTTTTTGAGCTGATCCATGGAGGCCCTTCTGTTTCAGGAACTGTCCTACATGTATTAGAAACTAATCACCTTCAAGACATAATTACATTTTTTTTGTTAGCAAGCAAATAATAACTCCGTGGGCTATATTTTCTTACTGCATTAGCAGTGTTATGAATAAATAACAATGTCTTTTACATAGAAAATTTTGCTTTGTTTTAATACCAAAGCATAATTTAAAAAGTTGTAGTGAAGATATTTGAAGGAGATTAAATAAAGACCAAATTAAATAAAGACCAAATTAAACTGGTCAATTTATTCCATCCCAGAGCCAGGGAGAACAACTTGGATCTTCAATAGCTCCCGTCAGGGCAGGAATTATCTGTGTCTCTGAAAAGATGTTATTCCAGAGATCAGATATTGTAACAAAGAAGACAGGGTTCCTGAAGTGCCATGAGAACACCTTCACCTTACCACACCAGTTACTGCTTGCTTCCAGGTGGGATACAAGATGCTGATTGTTATCTACAGGTTATTTAAAGAACCACCTATCTACCATAGCATCTTCCTACCTAATTTGATCCTGCAGGTGGGAAGCTCAGATTCCTTCAATTCAAACCAAGTCGAAAAGGTACCTTCTGAAAAGGTATCTTCTCTGTAGCAGCACCTACTTTCTTAGGATGAGATCCTCCCCCCCCCCCNCCCCCCCCCCCAAGATATGGATAGCCCCACTGTGCTCTTATTTAGATGAAGTGGCCCATTGTCAAACCCTTCAGTGAGGAAGAGTGAGACTCCCACTTCATTGACTTTGACATCTTTTATGGATTTCATTGAAATAATCTTTGTTAATTGTTGTGTGCCGCCTAGTCATCAAATAAGGTGGCATATAAATTTAGTTCATCGTTCTCTCTAGATTTAAAAGGTTTTCACATCTGCAGCCATTCTGTGCACCTTTGTCCCAATGCAGACTTTATCATCTCTAGTGAGTCACTTCTTTGGCCTGGGGCAGAGTTGAATGCAGGTAACATCAACATAAAGATAGCAAATTTATTCCATACTAATGAATTACCTCCCAGACCTCTGTGAGTTTAACGCCCCCACCCTTGAGAGTTTAAACTTCCCGCCCCTGCCAACTAATACTGGCCACTTAAGAAACAAGAAGTAGCACAAGGTGGTATTGCCCACTCCAAAGTCTCCTGTACAGCTCATACATATATTTATGGTATCAAAAGTCAAAGAGAGATTCATAAAGATTTAAGAGGATCATGCTCTTCTGTCTTAGTCTTATCAGTGCAACCTTTCTAAATTCCAATGAATACAGGTCTCAATGATCTGTTTTCTTCAGGAGCTTCTATATATTGCTTTCTCCCATGACAACTTTAAAAGGGAAGTGTGGACACTAGATCTTTTAAAATATGTGTAATATAAATATATACATGCCATTAAAAAGAAGAAGATAATTAAACATTCATAATGTTTCTCCCCTTCTTTAGGAATGAGAGAGCTCGCTGGATTACTGCACTTGGACAAAGCAATGATAGAAGAACCAAGGACAAGACAAGTAAGTAAGGAATGAGAAAATTATCTGGGGTTGTAATGGAGCTTTAGTGAGCACTGAAAAAAAAAATAAACCTGAGAAGATTTCTGATGTTTTTTTTCCCTGGACCATATTTATCTGTCAACTTCGAAAAATAACTAAACAGTATAAACTTTACCAAATATTATGTTATGTTATGTTATATTATATTATATTATATTATATTATATTATATTATATTATATTATATTATATTATATTATATTATATTACTATAATACTTATTTTATATATATACTTTTTCTAAGTATAAAAATTTCCATTTTGCTTAGAAAAAAACTCACTCCCCACATAGTCTATGCCTCCATCTAATTTTAGAGTACCCTCTCAAAATACTGTACAAAGCTATATTGTGCCAATCCATTTTAAAGACTACTGATTTCTTCTCTAATCTGTCTTTATTATCCTTTGTTATTTTTATTGACATAGACTGCTTCTGATAAGAAATTATTCCAATTTGTTTATTCTGTTTGGTCTCAGATAAGAACTTTTCATGATGTGAGCTGTGTGATGTTTGATTAGCATTTGGTAGATTGTATCTCGGGAACAACACTGCCCCACATTTTCTGGAAATGCCTTACACAGATTTTTTTCTGACTTATATCTCTGAAAAATCTTGCTATACTGGTTTTCCAGTCACATTTAACAGAAGCTTACACCTGATATACCTCCAAAAAAGTACTTTTACTTTAGCTTGTATTCCTCAGTGATGTGGCAAGGTTTAAGGTGACGAAGAATGGATGCTTGCCTGTTGCAATTTTTTTAAATGGTATACATCATTGTCTTAATATTTAAATATCTTTCAAGAGGCGTTTTTGCTCTCCCTCTCTGAATTAGTCCAGTTCTGACCAGTTGAAAGTAGCCTTTTCTGCATTTACGCTATTGAAGATGTTCTGATTTTAAGCTTAAATTTGGCTGTGTTCCCTTAAAAGCATGTTTATAACTATATGCCTACTACTTCATGTATCCTGGTGTATTTATCTTCTCCTGAGTGTTATAGCTTAAACAGAAATACCCATTTGTAAAAGTAATCTTTAAAAACTGTAAAAATTCAGGTGAAAATAGTTTCTCTTTTAATTAATAAAATGAATGTGAAATTGGCTAAAGAAAAGAAAGAAACTTTATTATAAGTATCTAATTTCCTTTTAGTTCTCATGAGAGATTGAATAATACTTAAGAAACTTTCAAGGATGCTCCCTACTAGTCTGAAGCTTTGGATGTGATTTACATGAACTTTTTTGATCTTGCTTCTTTCTGTATTCTGTGATTCTCCTGGATTTGCAGAAAAAAATCAAGAATTTTCCATTTGAAGACAATTTGGAAACTGTATGCAAAGAACCCTAAGTCATACTGAATATGTTTATAATTGCTTCATCGTTGAAGTGAATTCCTGAATTTTTGAAATCCACCATATGATTCAATAAATACTATTTTTTTCCCTCAGCATTGACTCAGGTGGAAGTTATCAGGTCATACACTGCCAAGCAACCTGATGAATTATCCCTCCAGGCTGCTGATGTAGTTCTTGTCGATCAAAAAGTCCAAGATGGTAAGTAAAGGGCTTTTCCAGTTGTTTAGTGGCTGTAAAACCCTTTTAAATGCAAAACTCTGGCATCTGTGCTATAGAAAATTATAATATTACTCTCTATCATTTATTCTTTTAGAGTTAGGATATCTTAATTGATATTTAATATGTAAGAGCCAGTTTTACTTGTTTAAGATATTACGCTATTATAATTGAGGTTCATGTTTCATTCTGTTTTTGTCTACATAAGTAAAATGTGGATTATCTCAACATAAGTACCTTATTTGGGCATTTTTGCCCCAGTATGTGGAAAAACATAGATGGAATGAAAGTACATATAAATGTGCTTGAAGAGAAACATTTAATTTGAAAACATCTTTCTGAAGAGATTTTTGAAAGTCATTTTTGTAAGCAATTACAAAAGTATTAATAAATACAGCACTTTATCTTTTACTTATGCTTTCAATAACATCTGAAGTACTTTCTATAAAAATGTCATGAAAGTATCTGATCCTGTAATTTTATTTAACCAAGTTTGGTAGGCTATTCAAAATAGTCAATTGATTGAAAGCCACAGAAATGTATTGAATGTTTCTAAGTAACCACAAAAAAGGAATGCAAAGTATACTGAAGGTTTAATGATTAATCTTAAGAACATTAAGTTTTGCAAATTCAAATTAATGCTTACTTTAATTGATGGTACATGAAAGAAAACAAATGGTCTTTTCCCCCAATCCCTTTGAGACCCAGAGTATTTGGAATGTGTACTTTTGGTAACATTATATATATTGCTGTTCAGAAAGTTAATTACATAACACTTTTCTGTATTTCACAACTATGATTATCCTTTAGAAAGTAACCAAAATAATGTAGATAGTCCTTGCTTAATGTCTATTTGTTCAGTGAGCATTCCAAGTTACAATAGAGCTGAGCAAAGGGATTTACAATTGATCCTCAAAGTTCTGGTCATTGCAATATTTCTGTGTTCACACAATCAAAATGAGTGTCCCTGTGGTTCACCCAGATGTATTTATTTTATTAAAGTTATATGCAGCCCATCTCACTGTTAAGTACCTTTAGGTGGCTTACAACAGCACAAACAACTATATTAAATAATTAAAATGTAAAAATATTGAACATGTTTACAACTACTTTTTGGCCATCAGCCTATCCCTGACTGCCAGCTGCCCCCAATGCCCTGCTCTGGCCATTACTGCTGCACTTACCACTTTTCTGTTGCCTAGTGCTGTCTTTTATGGCTTATTTTGTACTTGTTAAAGAATTGTCTTGAAGGTAATTGTCCTATTTAAAACACTGGTATGGCATTTATCAATGCTTATCTGGTTTCATTCTGTACAAGTTGATGGTTTCTGACCAGTTTGATGAGAGACAAAATATAGTCTTTGGGAATTTTGACTTTATTAAATTTTGTCCAGAGATCAAGAAGTTTAAGTCTTTGATAAAGGAGTCCAAGGTGGATCAGGATTTAACATAATGATATCAGCCTGGCCATTAAGCTTCACCCTTTGAAATAATTCATTTCTCTCTGCTTGGGAATGCAAACTCACTGCTTCCCTTGTATTCCCTGATACAAAAAGAGAGAGTTTTATCTCTTCTCTCCAAAGGAACATATTAACTAGACAGATGATGAGAGGTAGAGACGACATTATAGCTCCTGGTGATTATGCTACATTTACTTTTCTATTGTCCTTCCCTTGAAGGAAAAAAATGGTGCAGGTAAAGTAGAGCTAATGCAGTCCTGGATGTGCTTGTTTAGCAAAGCTTATAAATTCATAGTGGCTAGTTTTGGGGCTCAAGGGGTTCAAGCTCCCTATCCTATTTTAGTAAATCATTGAGTATCACTTAATTACCAGAGGGTGAAGTAATACACAAAGCTTTATTAAATTAATGGTCTTTGAGAACTTAGCTGCATATATTAAATGCAATTTTAAACTCAGTAGAGCTCCATTGGATCTGACAGATTTCTTTATCCTTATGGTGGCCTTTAATGTGTTTAATCCCTTTTGCACTTCATCACAGGTTGGTATGAAGGAGAGCGATTGCGTGATGGAGAAAGAGGCTGGTTTCCAATGGAATGTGCCAAGGAGATCACATGTCAAGCCACAATTGACAAAAACATGGAAAGAATGGGACGTTTGCTAGGCCTAGAAACTAATGTATAAAGTTCTCTATAGCAGGGGTCTCCAACCTTGGCAACTTGAAGATTTTTGGACTTCAACTCCCAGAATTCCTCAGCCAGTAAAGCTGACTGAAGAATTCTGGGAATTGAAGTCCACAAGTCTTAAAGTTGCTAATGTTGGGGCCCTGTGCTCTATAACACACAGACTCTAGAATTTGCACTAAAGTCAATGGCATTTGGTCCCCTCCATTTTATGTTGGTAGCTAATCAGATATATGAAAATAGATTTTTAAGAATGGAAGAAATTAACCCAACTTGAAAAATAAGGGTTCTGCTGAATCAATTTCTACACAATAAACTTTGTTTTTAAATTTTTCTATGAATAAATGTTGATTTATTGATAGCATATGTTGATAGCAGTCCTATTTACAGTATTTACAAAATATTGCTGTATCTTATATCTAATACACCTTTGTTCTAAAAACTAGTTCTGTAGTCCATTCATTTCACCTTCTATTTTAATTTAATAAACAGTTTTAATTGCTTTCACTCCCACAATCAACATTTTGAATTGGATGAAGCTTCTGTTCTGTGTGCAATTGCTGTGGTGCACATGATGGAGCTACCTGTTTGTATATTTTGAAGTAAAGAAAGGCTGTTGAGTCCCATGAACATTGACTATCACCCTTCCAACTGATTTTGGTTGAACTGAAATACAATTGATTTCATAGCATATACTGTGATACTAGTCAGGGACATATGATGAATGAAGACACAGAGACTACAACCATGGCAAAGAGCAAGAAATGGTGAGTAGACTGATTCTACTTATCCAGTCTCCAGATAAGAAGATAGGAAATTCCCACATGTGCTCAGGATGGTTGCTTCTCATGAGACTTCAAGACAGAAGGCTTTGCAGATTTGAGTGCCATCTTGTTCGGAACTATGATGGAACCTTTTAAAAGACACTTAAGTTCACAAACCTTACTTTCTAATTATTTTTGCAAATTACCTATTAGCCTTCTTAAATCTATTAGAGACTTTTGGAACAACAAGACTGAAAAGTTTTCATTGGGCAAATTTATACTCAACTCTGAACAAATTACAAACTTAATTACCAACTTAAGGACTTAAAAGAATTTGAAATAAAACAGCAAAAAGCTAAGTAACATTTTAGTCTAAGAAAGTTATAAATGGATTAAGGACCAGTCAACTTGGAGTATTTATTTTTACTATGAAATTTTGGAATTAATTATAAAAAATAAAAAAAAACTTAGGGGAAATAAACTTGACTATCATGGAAATTTCATATGATAACAAGTTTTAGAAATTGGTTCATGCAGGAAACTAAAGATTTTAAGCAAAAAGAAAAAAAATAAAAAACATTGGAAATATTAAAGATTGTTGAAGAATGGAGCCAGATGTTAGGAACTACAATATCAATGGTATCAATAATGATGTCTGTTTCTATGGACAGGCAGTGTCAAAAAGCTGTTAACGAAGGAATGATAGATATGTGGATCTGTAGATGACAGGTTAAGAGAATGATTTGGAAATACAAAAGAAACTGGCTGAAGTTTTAAAAAGGAAAAGTTAATACAAATGATAAACCGAAAGAATGACTAATTAAATCTATAAAAAAAGATTGTTAATGCCTTGAAGAAATCCTAACATGGAAAAAGAATTGAAATCAAATTCTACAACCATAATTGATTGAATGAAAGGTAAAGACTAGTAGAATTAAAAGGAAAAAATATAAAGTTGCTTAATTTGATCAAATAAGAATTTTTTATTAAATGCAATTAACTGGCAACCCCCTGTAGATTTTTTTTACCAGCACCAGGATTGAAAAGTTGGTATTTTATGGATTTGTTGGAAATAAGGAATTGTTTGGAAATAAGGAATGGAATGAAGAGATAATCTGCTTCATTTTACAGATGAAGAGATATTACATTTGTTTATATTTATGATAAAAGTTGGAAATAATTGTATATTTATTTCCTGCACTTTTTATTATTTGTTTCCATCATTCTCATTTTCCTTCTAAGTTTAATTTGTGTTAGTTTTTATTATTATAGTTGAAATAATTAAAATTATATGTATTTTTAAAAAATATGCTATGATGCACTAAACAGCTTTTCATACTTGAGTTATAAATAGTATTTATTAGTACCTTTCTGCTATCTACATCACTTGCTGTTTTGAAAGACAACCAGGGAAATAAAAACAGAAATGAAAAAAAATCAAAATATGGACTACATTGAATTAAAAAATGGCAATTTAAGTGTTATTAAAAAGATTTATTGGTAAGTAAATTTTGATCCAACCGCATAAAATCTAATAGTGTGTTGTCAAGAGCTAAACCATATGCAATGTGTAGGGGAAAGCTGGTCTATATATTCCAAAAAAGGATGCTACAGTGCAAAGCTTAAATTTCAGTGAACTACAGCATGACTTAAATATTTGGGGTGCAACCTACAAAAGTTCAGGTGGCTATTAGATGATAGTAGATGGGATGGATAGAGAAAGAGAATGAACAAGAAAATAGCACTAGCACTAGACTTGTATGCCACTTCACTGTGCTTTACAGTCCTCTAAGTGGTTTACAGAGTCGGCATATTACCTCAAACAATCGGGGCCTCATTTTATCAACCTTGGGCCAATGAGAATCAGGTCAGTCAGCAGAATTAGCCTGCAATACTGCAGTCTAACCACTGTCACCATGGGTTAAATCTTACGTAAGTTTATGAACAAACTTTTACTATTTTGAAATTATATGTGGGTATTTTCTCAGCTAATCTTCATGTTGAATCAAGACTAGTCACTTGAATTTCACAAAATTCAATTTTTGTTTTGTTTTGTCAAAGATTTAGCAATTCTCCCTTCTTGATCCACCACTAAGGGACGAAGAAGCCATTCCATCAGTAACTTGGTAGTAGCAGAAAAATAACTTTATTTTGAAAAAACCCTTGCCCATGGTATTCAGACTGAACAATTGTAAGTTTGGAGTGAGGTATTAGACCACCCAAACATCTTCTGAAAAAGCTATAAGTAAAAGAAACACTGTATTATTCTGGTACTGGCAACTGCTACTTACAAACGTTTTAATATGAAGTCCATCAGACGTTACTCTATTTTGCTTAAGGCTGCAATAAACTTCTGCAAAAGTTTCTTTTGCTGCTTTGTGATGGAATGAATACATAACTCATAAAAAAGTGCAGGAAATTTGTGGTCTATAAGTGCAACACATCTACGAAGATTCCAACAAATATGTAAACATGGTTACTAAATTTACTCCCAAGTTATTTGGACAACTGACTTCATGCCAGCCAGTAATACTCTGAAAACTATGGTGCTTTACTTAAGAGGCACCCCAAATTCTTCCACTGTGACGTGAAATGAGGACTGCACTGAGAAGTTATATTAGTTGTGGTGGTACAAATAGTATTGCAGTAGACTCCCTCTCCCCCATCTTTTATTAACTGAAATTTATTCTCTGATCTGGTTATAACTGGAATGAACATAATAAAGGAGTGGTAACAGCATTTCTTCAATAAATAACATACTCTCCTAAGATAAAAATTGCTCAGGAGTATGTCAGCTCTGTACCTAGTAAAGTAACAGTAGCTGCTCAGTTTTTAGTGATGACTCTTTATCCATAGAAGTCTGCATCTGAACTGTGTAAAATGGAAAGTCTTGTTTGCATTATTACCATTATATCGCATGATTCAGTTTTGAATTTCACCAACTGTCCAGTCTGCATCAATCAGGCATATACTTACAGCTCACCTGTCTTCATGCAGACACAGTCAATTCATTCATTGGTTGATTTTGAGGGTGCTGGCCATCTAGGCTGTGATGGCAAACCTATGGCACACATGCCGGAAGTGGCATGCAGAGCCATCTCTCTGGGCATGCCAGCCGCTGCTGTTCCAGGTTCCGGTGTGCGACAGCCAGCTGGTCTTTGCACGTGTATGTATATTATAAACTGGAAGACCATGTGCACTGGGGAACTGCTCTTCCTGTTTCTAGCACCTGTGTTTTGGCATTCAGTGCCCTTTTGGCACACACACACTCCTGTTTTGGCACTTGGTGCCAAAAGGTTAACCACACTGATGCTAGGGTGAGTGCAAGGGTCCACTCACGATGGATTCCATATGAACTCAAATCACGTTGTCCCCATAACTAAACCAGTCTATTTCTCTCCATATCTGGAATTGGGAACATTTTGAAAGGCTTTCTATGTGTCTCTGTTTGCAATATGATCCGGTGAACGCACCTCGTCATGACTATCTGATCATTCTGTATTTTCCATTGTGTGTTGGATGTGATTCATGAATCTTCATTGGCTTCCATTCTGCCCCATAGAGTGCCACTTGGATGGACAACTATATGGTAGATCTTCGATTTAAAGGCAAGAGCAGGATCTTCCAGATATAGAGGATGTTAGTGACGCGTGGCACCACTGTCAACCAGAAGTGTTCATTTGGTGCCAGTGCATCCCAGAAGTGTGTGACCATCATTTAATGCAGGATACAAGGTAACGAAAATCAGAGGCCTTTAAGCATAGTCAACCTGGCACCACGGATAGACAAGAGGAAGTAAAACTAAACAAAAGCTTGGCCATCCATGGAACAACGCTATGCCTCCGTTGTGTCCTCACTGCATATGTGTTTCAGATGCTCTACTCCTTTGAGGCATCCGTCCCTTAGCATTTCATCCGGCTCAAGAGTTTTGAAGCTGCACAAACCTTTGAGCAGATGAACTTTCCACCCATTACGATGTAATCCGTGAACATAGCGAGCAAACAAATGTTCTATGTCCGTTTTATCATCCGTTAAACGTCCGCTGTATCCTCTCTGCATCCTCTGGGCATCCCCAACTCACATCTGCTTGGCAGCTGAAAACGGAAAGAAGGGGTAGGAACAAAAAGGTACAACGGAACGTCTCCACAGCGTTAGTAAGCACGGAAATAGAAAGGATGCGCAGTGACGGTTTTTGCATCCTTATTATACAATCTCTAGGCTTCTCTATGAAATCCCCTTAAACATCCCTGCTACATACTACCAGTCCGTTCTTTTCCGTTGTTTTCCATTCTGTATATATGAAATTTTTTGCGCACTTTTTTGGAGCGGATCGATAACACGATGGAGCCCCACCCGCCGAAAATATTTTGCTTGTCCCGCTGTGTCCTTTCTGCATATGTTTTGCATCCGTCGGCCAGTGTGACCTAGCCTTTACATGCTGGGTATTATCAACTGATTGTACCATTTGTCTGGATGCTGCATTTCAGGTATTAAGTTTTTGCCAAATTAAATCGAAGTCCAAATTCATTGAGCCATGTCTTCCATTGGTAAACCAGTTGCTCGATCCCATCCCAGGTTTCATTCTGAATGGAAAGTCTGGCTAACATATTCAGTCTGAAAAGGAACATCTGCTGTTTCCCGATATTGCCTAAGAGGCTGGATTATCAAAGTTTGAACCAAGGGAGGTTTGCCTTTGGGATGACATAGAGCATCTATGGTTCCCAAGCCAAAAGGCATATCTGGAAGTAGCATATCCATACAACACTGAATCAAGAATTCCAGTTCCTGGATCAGAAAGCATCTGATCATAAGATTTTGCTTTTGTATGAAAAATTTGCATGCTGCCAGGAAATTTCTGGAGTTGAAGTCCACACATTTTAAAGTTGCTAAGGTTGAAAAACAGTCCTCTTGAACAACTAAGATTTTGGCAGGCACAGATGAAAGTAGATGTTGAAGCAATGGTAGTCTTGGCCCTGACTTCCTTCAGCATAAGATCAAGCTCCAACTCCCTCTATGAATTTGGCTTCAGTTCTGATGGGATTGCAAAATTCAGTCCAACTACAATTGATGAGCTTTTAGATGATTAAGTAGTACACCGCTCGGCCTTCAGGGAGTCTCAAGAAGTGAACCCATCAACTTTGGCCCTAGCAATAACAGCCCTTGCCTCGATATATGCCAACAATCCAAGTGAAAAAAATCAAAAGCAATTGAAGGAAGAGGATGAAAGAACATTTAGGTGGCCAGATACAACTTCTATAAAATTACAATTAATATTTTAAAAGTTTTCTTAACAATTACGGTTACGTGTCAGATGACAAACATGGGCTTGGAAGAAACCGTTGCTGACAGTCACAAGGAGTCAGAAAATGAAGAAAAGTTAAAACCATTTCATTCCAGAGCCTGAAGTTTATATGGTTGAAAAACAAACATGTAGTAACATATTAATAAATAATATGTATTATGTATTGATAGGATACATCTGTTTTGGTTACTAGCATTTAAAATAAACATTGTTGCAATATGCAAAGAGAAAATATAATCAAATGTTTTTTAAAGAGAACAAATTATAAGAAGCAGAAAGATTTGTATTTGACCATACCTCATGCTAAGTAATATAACTGGGCCATGAGAAATAAATAAGCTATGAAATGAAATGTGAAATGTTGAATCAAATCAGCCAATGAACTCAGTTAATATATTGTCACTTGGGGAACTGCTAATATTCAAACCATTTTATCTTTTACATTAGATAGCTATGTATGTAACATAATTCACTGCTTGGTTACACAAAGTTTGAAATTTAACCCATTAGGAACACAATATACAGTACGCAATTTACAGTATGCAGCCAAAAATTCCATCAGAGTAATAGTTTGTTTCCTAAAATTCATAATAAGAAAATTATAAGATACATGCTAAAATAATTTCTATTCCTTAAGGACAAGTGTTTGTGAAAGTGGTTCAGAAAAATTAATCCAATATTCATTTAAAAAATGCCCACCTAGCAGTTCAAAAGCATGCAAATATGAGTAGATAAATAGGTATCACTTTGGTGGGAAGGTAACATTTTATTGGCTTTGGTATATAGTTATGCTGACCACATGACAGAGATGCCTTTGGACAATGAAACAGCTATCAGCATCCCCCCCCCCCTTAGAGTTGGACTNTATCAGCATCCCCCCCCCCCTTAGAGTTGGACTGCATTGGACAGGGGAAACAACCTTTACTTAAAAAATAACAGCTACAGGAAGGAATCTCTAGACAACCTACATGTACTGAAAGGCATGATTCCTACACAATTTACAATACTTTCCAGATGAATTCACTGAGAAGATTCAAGATCCTGTCAAATAAAACCACTTCTATGTAGCTGTTTCTCTGAATCTATGCAGCTATTTTCATTAGCAAGGATTTTAGCGGAAGTACTAAATTTCATTTGGACTACTCCACCTAATAATGTCCATTTTGTTTATAGGGATGGAGAGAAATAATATTCAACTTGAATATCAATACAACCTTTTCTAGTGACTCTTCTAAATTTTACAAGTGGATTGGAATTATTTTTTTAAAATTGCCTGTTAAAGAAAATGAGCATATATAGAAAAAATATATTGAAGCAAACTGCAAAAATATATTAGGAAACCAACTAGAAACCCAAACATAGGGATTTTGGACATAATTTATGGCAAATATAAAGAGTTCATCAGGTTATAAGAAATCAAATACAAAACACATATTCAGCAAACAAAACCTCAGATCACACAAGCAACGTCTATAAAATTACAATTGTATCTTAAAAAGATTTTGTAAGATTTAGAGTTGCATGCCCCAGGAAGGTGAAGGTCTTGTACCATTTTTATGGTTTAAGAAAAGTATTTCAATTAGCTGGATGTGGATTGACGCATCATTTCAAGGTATCTAATATAATTTGAACTAGATACTGCTTAAATCCAGATTCTGCAAGAAATATTTGTGTTGTCCTCAAGAGTTCGGTAATGACATTTAGACACCCAACACAATAGCTCTGCTCGTAACTTATATGATGACATATTTACACTACTCTTGAAATAACTTCAGGAATATTCTATAATCCTATAATTATGCTATAATTTTCTACATTATGTACACTAGGACAAATAATGTTTCCAAGCCTGCACACTGTCCAAATGTGTGAATTTCAACTCCCACAAATCTCAGCTGGGAAGACTGGGAATTCACACATTAACAGGATGTCCAGCATGGACAGACTGATTTAAAAAAAGTAATACATGGGTTCAAAAGTAATACATGGGTTCAGTTATAATTGCAGGAACAATTTTTAAAAATAAAGAATACACTATTGAAATAGAATACTGGTTGTCCCTTAGTATACAGTTAATGCGTACTTGATTCCATATTTATTTCTGTTTCACAGCCCTATATTCAAATACACTTTGCAAGGAGAAGACATTAAAACCTGTTCTCATCTAAACAGCTGATAGTTTTTTGCAAGCTATCAGAGAAGGTTTTATCCTGTAAATAAAGCCTTGGTTGATGAAAAATCAACTTGTTATTTCTTACATTGCATGCAAAACAGCTGGAACGAAGCACGTATTTATTCCGAAAATGATGCAAACATATATCCATTTCATGAATCCCTTTCTCATCAGACTCCTTATCTAGTGACTTCGTTCAACTTTACAGACCTTACAACTCCCAGCAGGATATCCTCTGTTTCTAACTGAATTCCTTACTAATTCTAAACAGACAATAAATAGAAGGCTAATATTCAAAAAGTAAAATTTTAGTTTTTCTGATCACTTTTCAAACCAACAATTTCACAGAATTGTATAAACCAAAGAATGTTAAAAATCAGTTCATTCTTTTATTTTATCCAACGTTTCCCAGAGGGAAATAAAAGTCATACAAGAAGCAGCAAATAACTTGATACTCATATACATTACAGATGATAATGCACTTAGAGCTATGTAAACAGGTACTTTATACACAGCATGCCATTTACACAAAGCCATTATGAAATATTAATGTAAAGATGAAATATCAAGACGCCCAGATATACAAAAAAAATTAAAAGGAGGGATGGAAAAAAAGATTGGTAGCACTCCCATGTTTTCAACAGCAAGGGAAAACTATTAATTGTATTGTTCATTTTGGAAATGAGGCGCAAAGTTTCTGGCAGTTTCATTCTCTTGTGTAGTGATTAAGTCTATAATAGCTGTCAACACTGCAGTGTCCCTTGATTTAGTATTGTTCCAGTCCACAGGTTGCGGATTTTCTATTTTCTCTTGCAGAAGGTCATCCAATTCTCTTTTCAAATCCTAAGGATAAAAAAGGGATGTTGGCGAAAGTGAGTAACATCAAGTTTTTTCCATTATAGGCCATTCTCAGCTTATAACCACAATAAGGATAGGAATTTCAGTGGCTAAATGATATGGTCATTAAGTAAGTACTCACTGGATCTGATTTCAGACCATTTTTGTCATGGTGGTTAAGCAAATCATGGAGTCATTTAACAAATGACACAATCATTAAAGTGATTCCTCAATTGCTTTGTTTGTCAGAAGCGAGCAGGGAAGATTGCAAATCACAGTCATGCGACTGCAAGATGCTGCAACCATTGTAAATGAAAGCCAGTTGCCAGGTGCACAAATTATAATCATGTAACTCCATGGTGGAGAAATGATTTTAACTTCAAGGATGGGTTTTAATTCCAAGGCCATTGTAATTTTGAACCATTGTTAAATGAACAGTGGTATGTTGATTACCTACCTCNCTTCAAGGATGGGTTTTAATTCCAAGGCCATTGTAATTTTGAACCATTGTTAAATGAACAGTGGTATGTTGATTACCTACCTCTATTTTGTTTTTATATACAGTAGCAATATTAGATTATCTCAACAATATATTTTCTATATTTATTATTTCATTTATACTCTTCCCTTTACACTTTCAAATATTAATACATGCATATGTGTATCTCTTTCTCTATTGAATTCATCCTTTATACATTTTCCATTGTATACAGTACAGGGAAAAATAACACCATTCTTTCAATCTTAATGCATAGAAGCAACCTTCAAAGATGTGTTAAAATTAAACAAATTAATTTTAAAACAAGTCAACAAACCATAGTCATGTTTATCCAGTTTTATTATGCATACCTGCATGTTTTAAGATTTTCACAGTATTTATGACCTTTTAAAAAAAAATCTTGACAGTAACGTTTAAAGTATTCGTTTCAATTTCTCTTTTTGATATATCCTTATTATTTCTCTACAAATCTCTAAAACATTCTTTCAAGGATTCCCTTAATTCAGTTACTCTGCATTTGCTTTGCCTTTTTAGTCTTATTTGTTGCTTTATTGATTACTATTATTTTTCTCTAGATAATTCAGGCACAATATTTTTATTGCTTTTTTCATCATTTCTCAGAAGCATTTTCTCATTCTCATACTCTTTAACTTAATCATTTTATCAAGCATACTTTCCTATTCTTGCCGTTACTGTACAAATACTTATGCAGCACTCTATAACAGAATTATTTTCATTCTATACCAAGCAACTTCCATATCTTCTTTTCACTCATTATTTTGGGAAGTAATACTTTTGTTTTCATCAAGAGCTTCATGTTTTCTTTTCATGTGGTTATTTTTTCATTTGCCCCCATCTTTTCCCCTCAAATCAATATTTTATCAAATGCAATTAAATTTATCACTATTAAATTTCTATTCAACACACTCAATATGCTTAATAAAATTAAAAAGTTGAAAATATATGTTAAATTTAAAATTTACATTTAACTTAAATTTGCATCTTCAGATTTTCTGCAGCTGGAAAAGAAACCAAACCCATCACCCACATATCCAGAAATCAACCTTTGAGCACTAGAGAATATTTCAAAAGGACTGTCTGTAGTTCTTAACAGTTCCATGGGTTTATAACAGGAGGGAGAGTTTTTGGAAAATCAACTGTTTTGGGAACTTTATCTGTTCAAACTATATAAAGATGTAGTATATAATGCAGTTTTGGACTCTTTTTTAAATTGCGAGTATCAAAAGAAAATGATATTAAAGGGACCAATAGTCAAAATATTATTTTTTCAAAGTAAGGTATTTGTTAAGGTCAAGTTTAATGCACATACATCTTTAAAAGGTAATTGCTAATCTATGCAGAACACAATACATGAAGGTCAAATGAAGTAATCTCAGCTGAATAGCAAATACAGTACCGTAGTTTAATATAAATATTATTTTATCATTAATGTTAGCATTCCAAATAGAAATATCTGGAAGTTTTTAAACAACTTTCTATCTTAAGTCTGTGTATGCTTTGAAAATCATTTGGAAGAAGCATTTTGGATCCTGAGTAGGGCAACATTCTGCTATTAATTAAAACTGCCTATATTTTTCACAGGCTGTGAAAAAAATGATGCAGCTGTTTTAAGCATCAGCACTTAATGAAATGCTTGAATAGAATTATGCCTAATATTTTTTTCATATTTTAAGGAAATACTCTACCTGAAACATGTTTTTTAAAATAGTCTTTATAATATAATTATAAAATTGGGCTAACTACAGTATTTTAAGTAGTCATTTCGACGAGGGTAGCAGAAACTCACTCACCTTTACCAGCTGTGCTATTCTTGCTGGAGACTGAAAAACAATCCATTCATCTACAGCAATTGTATCCTGATCTTTGTCCTTTTGAATTGAAATGTCTCCTCCAAAAAACAAGAGACAATATGGCGAAACTTCCGTACAATCATACAGGTATATCTATAGTAACAAAAACATTTAGCACACAATAAATATAGAAATATAATCAACCTGAGGCCTTGGAACATTGTTTGATTTTTAAATACCTTGGCCCTTTACAATGTCCATATAGCACAGTAAATCATGATTTACAATGAAATAAACCCCATTCCAGCAGTTTTGCAAGTTACATTTGTTTTCTACTGTAACTACAAAGAAAAAATGAGCAGTTTTTATTTTTAACCCAGCAGGCATTTCATATTATCTAATTCACTCAGTTTGATTAATGTTGTAAAGGCTTGTTTATCGTTCAATCCAAAAGCACACCTTTATGACACTTGATTGAATGCAAATCAATTCAGATATTTTTGTAATAATTATATAAACTTTTTCTCTTTTATACAACTAACAGTATTACATAGGGCCAAATGCTAAGCAAAAGTGATGATACCTTTGTACCTTTTTGCTTTTTATTAAAACATGATACAAAAGTGAATATACAATAAGATTTATTCATAAAGATTTATTCATACTGGCTACATCTTCTTAATACTTAAGTATTAAGTACTTAATACTTCTTAATACTATGTATTTAAAATCCTGATACCTTCCAGTTTAGGATTATTTACCTGTTGCGATTACTTTTTTGAGAAAAGCTTAATTATTTCTAACTGATATCTGTAGCTTATAAGGGTTGTTTGAGATGAAACAAGCACAGAAAGACCACAACTGTTTCAGCAAAGTTCATCTATATACACATTTATATTTAAAATTAGTAAAAAAAATCATAACTTACGCTACTTGTCCTCATTTTCAAGTGGTACACTAGCCAGTTGTAATGGAATTCTGTCTCTTCAACATTCACAGATTTGGGGTGAATGTTCACTGTTCCATCTGTTTTGGTGGAAACTTTAACCCTGAAAGACACAAAGTAGTTACAACTTACATGACAGAGACATACAGGAATTTTTTAAAAATGATTTTTTTAAAAGCCTGAAAAATGACCATTTGCTGATTCGCTCTCCATTATATAGTGAGATACTGACTTCTGATTGGAGTTGGAGGAGCCTCTGAAAAAAGTACCATGGAGGGAGGTGACTAGGAATGGGGAAAACTGAAGAAAATCTGGATTGTAGTTTCCTTAATGACATTAAACAATTGTTTTGTGTAAGGATCAGCAAATGTAAATGTGGAACATATATGTCTTCTCTCAGTAATTATGATAGAAAGTAGCTTATACACTTAACCAATGTTTCTCAATCATGTCAACTTTGAGACATATGGACTTCAATTCCATGGCTGGCTGGGGAATTTTGGGAGTTGGTGTCTGCCAAACATTACATTAAAACCTTGATAAGAACCAGAAAATATATGCAAAAGAGATTAAGAATGATTTTTTTTAAATTCCTCATTACAATTAAAATAATCCAGGTAGTTTCCTAAAAGAATATTTAGTACTCTTACATGTATAAATTCTTTTATTTTTGCTTTCCATGTTTAAAATCTTGCTTTTTCCACAAAGATAGTTCCAAATCGATAACCCACTGCTTCCTTGTTATTTAGTTTTTACATAAAGGTATGTAAAAAGGTATTAAAGAAAAGCCATCTTCTATCATTTCCTAATTCAAGATATCCCAGAAATATATAATTAAAATATTTTTGCTAAACAAACATACTTTTAGAATATGTAAAAGAGAGCAATTAAGAGCTAAGATGTTAAAATGTTCATTAGCAACACCATCTAGTGATAAAACAATATTACTGCAACTTTCAATTACTGAAAGCTTTCAGATGTTAATACAATCAAAACAATACTCTTCAATAAGATCTGATTCACTGATTTCTTGAAGAAAAATATATTCATACAAAATTATTTGGATAAGATTTTAGAGAGCCTAAAATAACTAAAGTAAGCATCAAATCTAAATCAGGGGTGCATTTCAAAAAAAAAGTTACCACCAGTTTGGTGGGCATGGCTTGGATGCGCTTTGTGAGCGTATACATTTTTGTGCACGTGTGCGCCAAATGTGTACTTTGCGCAGGCTCAGAGGCTTTCCAACTACATCCTGCAATCCTGCACCCTCCCTGCCGCTTTAGCAGTTGATGTGTGGCAATCCGCTGTGCCGTGCAAAGCAGCTGCATTTCACAAGCAGGGAATAAAGGTTAGTATGGGAGCCCGGATGGGCGGTTGGCCCAACAGCAGAGCAGCGGAGAGAACAGGTTTGGTCTCTGCTGCTCATCGGCACTACCGGCTCGGCAGAACCAGGCTGAACCGGTAGAATACCACGACTGCTAAGAATGCTCATTGAAAATGATTCCCTACAATGATTATACACCAAATCTTAGCAGGCAGAAGTGCTAAAAAATTTATCAAGTAAATTTGCTGCGATTATGGAGTGCTGCTTAATTAATCTCTATGCATTCCTAATAAATAGTCTAAAGAGTAAATTTTCAGAAGCCTTACATTTTTCTCTTTTTGCTGAAGTTTGCTCGGATTTTTGCCACCTTTGGATATAGTCCAGCACAGATAACAGCTTTAAGTAACTTCTCATTTTCTAGAAGAAAAGACAGGAGAAGTGAAACTCTCAATGGAAGAACTGAAAGCCTTCCTGCTATTTTGCTTCTCCCTCAACATTTACCTGAATTAATGTTGGATTTGGGATCCCTAGGGTTCCTACTATTCACAAACCCAGCTGCAAGGAGATGTTCTGCAAATTGCCCTTTCATGTTTCGCAGCATCTAGAAAATAACATATAAGCACCAATTAACCTCTTGTAGATTTTGTAAAATGCAGTTTCCTGCCAGAAACAGTGTGGTAGACATAGTCTGGATTCCCTATGTTCCGAGAGGCAAATAGTTATTACCTGCAGGGTATTTGAAGAAAGAAAATACTCCCAGCAATAATCCTTCTCATACCTGAAGCCATGCTGCTGAGCTTCTTCCCAACCCTGAAAGCAAGATTTATGTTTTAATACAGGTCCCACTAGATTGACTCAAAGGAAAACTGAATAAAAGTGATTGCTAAAATACAATGAGATGCCAGATACCAAGTAGATTTAATAATTTTCACAAGAAAAAGGAACTTTTATCATTAAAATACGCTATTTTTGAAAAATACATATCCTGATAATCTCTGTCATACAGCTATGTATTTAGGCAAATCAGGAAAAAGCCCCAAACAAAATCAAAAATGTTTCCTTATAGCACGGGTGTCAAACTCAGGGTCCGAGGCCAGATCCAGCTCACATATTACTTAAACCTGGCCCTTAGGGCTGTCCTGGAAACAGCGAAGGACTGACCCACAGTGCCTCTGCCACTAAAAATGGAGCTTGTGAGGACAGCCCCTGGTCATCACAAGCTCCAATTTCTCTGTCAGAGGAGACCATCACAGCTGAAAACAGAGCTTGGGAGCCCATTTTTGCTGGCAGATCATTGGGCCACCACAGGTGCTCCACATGAGTGACATCAAGCTGGCCATACCCACCCTGGCCATGTCCACAACCTTATGAATTACAACCTTGATGCGACCCTCAATGAAATTGAGTTTGCATTATAATATAATAGGAATAGGGAAGGAATAATCTCATTGCCCATAGTTTCCTTGTAGGGGAGATGGGTGGCATAAAAATCTAATAATAAATAAAATGAATTCCAAAACACTACTTTTTAATAAAAAGGCAACTAATGGACTATGATCCAAAAGTTTACCTTTACGTAACCTATCACAAGATTTTTTTTATTGTTCATGAACATATTTGAAGTAATTACTCATCATTTAAAACAAAGATAAAGGGACTTTGCGATATATAAATTGGATGAAACATTGAAGTGAAATTAAACTAAATTATGTAGAATGAATCACAGCAGCTGCTGATGTAAGATTTTGCTCTCCAAATTAAAGTATTTGTGACATAGATTACACTTCACTCTGCCAATAAATTAAATATATACTGCAGTAAAATAAAACCTCCCATGGTTTTCATTCATTGCCCAGCAATAAAGGTTTCTTATATCTATGAATTATGCATTCTTTTGTTTCAAACAGGCAGCTACCTCTGAAATTGTCAATTGTAACAGAATTACCTTGAAAGCATTCACAACAGTCAGGTGATCACTTTTAGAATTTCTTGAGAGTTCCTTTCTTCTTGCATCTGCCAATTTTTCTTTACCCTTTAGAGGAGGAAAATACTTATTGAGATAAACAAAGAACATTTATTCATTTGTTTAGTTTAAAAAAAAAACATTATGAGCATGCAACGAACAGCATCACTGAATTTGATACAGTTAAAATAGAATCAAGTAAAACATTGGATTTCTTCCAGCTACTTCTTACTGACATTTTTTAAAAAGGCATTTTACATGTTTTAAATTTTATTTTCAGATATATTACCAAGGGAATGACAAAGGGGTCCTTGAAGCTGAGGCCAGCTGCAATAGTGAGAACAGGATCTAAGCAACAGAATAAAGCTCCAAACAGAATCATTTTTCCAATGTGTGGCTCCACAGGTAATCGTGCCAAGTGGACACCAAGGGGAGTCAACTGTTCTTGTCTGTCCAATGCATTCTGTCAGTGTGAAGAGAAAAGAGACAAAATCAATGAAAAAAATAAACAATGTGAGAGAGAAGAGCAAGGATAATGGCTTTAATAAAGAAGAATGAGCTACTAAATTAGGCTAGGACAATTATTAAGTTTTTTTGCAGCTGCATTACTCTTTTAATATCTAGCATGGCATATTTATATAAGAGTATTATCTGTGTTTATTCCAAACTATTCATTTCATCACATGAAAATAGAAAATGAGACCAAATTCAGTCACAATGTTGATAAATCAAAGTCATTCCTTGCATTTTTCATCCATAGGCAAAAATAAAGACAAGAAAATTCATACACGGATTCAGACTACAGGTTAACTAATGTACAAGAACATAACATAAACAATACACATACAATTCTAGACATGATTTTTTTAAAAAATAAAGTTGAATGGCTAATGTTTTGTAAGTAAAACATAAAGTTTTCATTTTAAATAATTTCTAAAATGTGTAACTGAAATTATTAAAATAAATAACCATTGTTTATCGTACTTTACTTATTCACATTTTATTTCATTTATAAACACAATATTTATCACATTTTATTTTATTCATATGTGACCATTTCTTTTTCAAATCAAAGAAAGAAAGATATATAATTTCAGAAAGGAACATATTCTGAATCTGGAAAGCTGCAACGTTAAATTAATATTTGTCGTTATACCAATAATTTTTATTATAAAAAGAAGACTGTGTTCCAGTAAATGATGTAGTATTTTAGTTTAAATACAAATGGAATATCTAAATTTAAAACTGTATCCATTTGACAATTCTTTAAATTTTCAATGAACACTCTAAAATTAACTATGTATACATTTGTTAGTACATGTAATCCTGGACTCATGACAACAATTGAGCCCAACATTTGTTATTCAGCGAGACATTTGTTAAGTGAGTTTTGCCCCATTTTACGATCTTTCTTGTGACAGTTAAATGAATTACTGCACTTAGTAAATTAATAACCTGATTATTAAATGAACTTGGCTTCCCCATGGACTTTGCTTGTCAGAAGATTGCAAAAGGGCACAGCAACAGTCATAAATATGAACCACTAGCCAAGCATCTGAATTTTGGTCACATGATCATGGAGAAGCTGCAAAGGTTGTAACTGTGAAAAACAGTTGTAAGTCATATTTTTCAGTGCCGTTGTAACTATGTATGGTCACTAAACTATTGTAAGTCAAGGACTACCTGTATACAAGCAAGAGAAAAAGAAACTTACCAACTCCTTTAGATGCTTTATGGACAGCAACACAGCATCACGTGATGGTGGATCCATGAGCTTCATCAAGAAGTTTGCAATACCTCCAAGTTTCAAAATCTGAAAGAAAACCATGATTCCAGTTGATTATATCTGTCCATAATAAGTAAAACAACTACAATCAAACACCATCTGTAAGAAAACTAAACAAACATACTGAATTCATAACTCTAATGACTTCAAAATCCCAAATGAGCTCACAAAACTCAAAACCAAGAATACTACATAGAACATGAAAAGATTTTTATAATTTTCTTACAGGCATGAAAGCCAGCTAGGTAACCATTCTCTTTCAAACTCAAAAGGAGATTCTTGTAAGAAAAATAGGCAATGGGAATATTAGGTATATAGGTAATCTTTGATTTACAACCATGTGTTTAGCGACAATTTGAAGTTACAACAGCACTGAAAAAAGTGAGTTACGACCATTTTTCATACTTATGACTGCTGCAGCACCCCATGATCACATGATCAAAATTTGGGCACTTGGCAATTTGCATGTATTTATGAGTCTCCCTGTCCCGGCGTCATATGGTCACCATTTATAATCTTTCCTGTCAGTTTCCAACAAGCAATATCAATGGGGGAAGCCAAATTAATTTAACAACTGCATTATTGACTTATTATTCAACATTTTCACTGGAATGGTTCACTTACAACTGTCATAAAATGGGACAAAACTCACTTAGCAATTGTCTTGATTAGCGACAAATATTTTGGGTTCAATTGTGGTCTAAGTTTGACGACTACCTGTATTTGCCACCTTGGATTAAATTAAATTAAAACATGGGATAAAAATATAACAATAAATATGTACTATGAAATCAACTAGAAATCGTGCTAACAATGAACTGTATATATTTTATATATATTTGTTTTTTGATATATATTGTATATTCTATTCAAGATTTATTTTAAAAACTTTTGACAGCCAATATGCATATAAATCAATAGTCTGAATAACACAATTAAATTAACAGTTAGCATTAATAAATCGAAGTAAAAGGTCAACATTAACCAATATACAATCAATTATTTTATTTTACATAATCCTCACAATATTTAATCTTTTTACTTCAAAGAAAAAACATCCATTAAAACCTTCCAGCTAATCTATTTTTACTCATTAATCATTATTTTAAAAATGTGCCATCAATTAGCTATTTTTTATTCTTTATTTTTGTGTCTGATTTCTGTATTCCAACATCTTTTAGGGCCCTAGCTTTGAACTAGGCCACCCAGAGATTCAGAATTATTGTAAAAGTAACTGAATGACCAATTCAACATCAAAATCAGTTTCCTAAAAAGCAAGACTAAGGCTTCACCGGGATTTATTGTCACTGTCCCAATTGTGTAAGTTACCTTGATTTGCAAACACAGTTCCTCTAAAGGTGTCCTCAGGATTTCAGGCAACTGATAATCATCTAGCAGACTGGCACGAAGACCATTATACAAGTGGTAGCAGTGGCCGGGTTGGACTCTGTAAAAGTACAAATATATTCTATTAAGTACTTTTTCCCAAGTAATAATGGAATGCTTTGTGTAATTACAGCTATTTAGTAGCACTTTTACAGAATGGTGTTACATACAAATTCAAACGGAATCATCTAAACTAATTACAATGGGAAAACATCAAACTTCATATCCATGCCTATCTAATATATCATTCAGAAGCAGTTATAAAGATGGTCAATAGTCTACATTTTATCATTTTTATTTTATTTATAAAATTATCTCTCCTATAAGTGCTGAGCAAACATCTTGTGGCCAAAGACCACTCTTTTATAGTTTTAGGAATGCTTAGCAGTGTATTAACTATTAAGCAGACTAAGTATGTGCTTAGGGCACCAGGCGCAAGGAGGTACCATTGAGAATATGGCTTCGTTTGTACATTATGTACAAAGGAGGAGGACACCAAGATTTGTCAGTGCTTAGGACACCAGTGAGCCTTAATTCACCACTGGAAATGCTGATAATACATAGCGTGGGATAAAATCTTGTCACCAATGTAAGTGGGGTTTGGGTATTCTCTTTGGAGAATATGGAGGGTAGTTTTGTTTTTAAAACCCAAAATCTTCTTGTATTACCTTACAGCAGGGGTGTCAAACTTTTAGCTTGTGGGCCAGATGATGTCATACACTGGCCACGCCCACCCTAGTTTAGCAAAGGGGGGAAGTCACAATATGTCATGTGATGATGTGATGACCCAGTTTTAGAAATAGCCATTTTGATTTAATGATTAAGCACCAGCCTAGAAACTAGGAGTTCCAATCCTGCCTTAGGCTCAAAGTCATCTAGGTCTCTCAGCCCTAAGGAGACAATGGCAAAAAACTTCTGAAAATCTTGCAAGGAAAACTACAGGGGCAATTGTAAACATGGGTATATGCAGGAAGAGACACAGCAAAACCCCTCATTCAGATGCTTGGAATTTGGGATTTACAAATATTTATATGCAACTGATGTTGAACTCTGTTTTAAATGAACATTAGTAAACGGATAACACCTAGAATAAAAAATACTACTGATAAATCCACACTGAGCGATTAGTTTACAAACACATAGAACATCATCAAATCAACAAAAAGAATCTGACCCTCTGAATTCAACTTCTCATGTTATCTGTACACATTTGTAGGGAAAAGAAGAAGAAAATTCTTCTGAGGTTTCCAACAACTTTTGATGGTACAATGGTTAAAATACATTTAGATTTAGAGTTCATATTTTTATTGTAACTCATATTACATACTACTTTTTTAATGCAAGTATCAAGAGATCACAGGAAAAGTAAAATCAAACAACTGAATTGACATATTTAAATTAAGTTTAAACATCACAGAAAATAATCATGTTAATAATTGGGAAAGCCACTAACACATACAATTTGTGTATCCATTTTAATAGTTTAAGCACCTGACTGAGTAAACTATGAAAATAGCAGGGGTTGCATTTGATAAAGCAATTTCTACCCAATGCCCTGATATATTTACCATAAAATATAATGGTGCTCTGTTGTACTACCTTGATTGTCCACTTATTAAAAAAGTATTAAAATTAGAAGAGGCAATCAGCAAATAAAAATTCAATAGGGAAGCAGTAAGACTTCAATATTAAGAAAGCATCTGCAATGAAGGGGAAAAAATGAAATGTCTTTAAAGTTAATTAGAAAATGTTCCAAATGCCAACATTTTCCTGCTTAACAAATTTTATAACAATAGGCATTACTTACCTTCCTGCTCTCCCTTTTCTTTGCTTGGCATTTGCTTTGCTAACCCATTCTGCAGCCATTGTGCTGATATTGTTCTGTGTGTCAAAATGAGTTTCTTTTATCTTTCCTCCATCTATAACATAAACTACATCATCTATGGTGATACTGCAGAAATGAAAAACAGAGAAATGACAAATAGATAAGCAATTTGCTTATCTACATCACACAGATTCTTAGCTAATACTTTTATGAAGCAATTTTCTCCTTGCAAGAAATATTGTCCTTTTTCTCCCTCATAGCTGATGAATCAAGCCATAAGGAACAGCAACAATTACTGGCTACTGCCTTGCTTCTTCCTTTGCCAAAAAGTGAAATAAAATAAAAAAAGGCAATCCTGGTTATACTGTAGTGTGAAATGATGAAATTATCAGAGGACAAAGTTACACTGTAATATTAGAATTAAACCACTTTGCCAGATATAACTGGGAGAAACTTGATGGAATTGCTTAATGTTTAATACTTAACTTTGACATAGTGTTAATTCTACATATAATTAGCTACATTTCATCAATAAGAATTGCCAGTCTGAGCATCAAATAAATTGTAGAACAGGTATTTTAATCCAAATAAATCTGCCTTAATTAAGACTGGCACAGTGGAAACTTAGCAGTATGAGTAAAACAGCAATGTACTAATCATTTAATTTCTTGCCTTCTGAGGCATAACAAAAAAAAAGAAAAAGAAAAAGAAGAAAGAAAGAAAGAAAGAAAGAAAGAAAGAAAGAAAGAAAGAAAGAAAGAAAGAAAGAAAGAAAGAAGCTGTACATTTATTCTGTTAGCCTCCCTTACTCAATTTGATGCCCTCCACAATTTCCCAGCACAGACAGTCCATATCCTGGTTTAGAATTCTGCAATTCTTGGCTCAGTTAAATTATGCTAGGTTCAGCAAAGTTGCCACGGGCACTGACTTCAAACTCAGGAATGCAATTTAATTTATAAATGCTGAAAATTCCTAGATCCTCTTGTATATTCTTTAAAATATCTAAACAAAATAGTCTTATAATGAAAAAACAGAGAAAATAAGGTTTAGAAATATTTGCCTCCATTTTACTCCTTCCATGATGTAAAGAAATCACTTTTTATTGCTGCTCCAATTTTTGCTAATAAATTTGAATAGAACATTTCATGTATTTTTAGTATCATAAACTGTTTTACCTAGTCTCAGCAATGTTTGTAGCGATTACAATTTTACGAACTCCAGGAGGGGTCTTTTTGAACACCTAAGGAAAACCATGGAAAAGACACAAAGAAAATAAATATTGTTATAAAATCCACTTTTATTACAAGGATTTTTAATATATTTGTTAAATTTATTAAATATTAAATCACTTCAGTTAAAACAAACAGTGAATTTGAAACACTATTTAAATAGCAAGTACTAGCAATCAAATAGAAACAAAACTTTGAAATACGGAAGCTGAAACTAAACTTTTTATATATATAGATTTGCTCAAATCAGTAGGATTTGAGCCACTCTTCACATATTCAAGTGTCACAGACAAGTGATTTATTCTTGTTATGTCAAAATCTGATCACCACCAATAATCTTTAATCTCTTGAAAAATAAGTGTTTGAAAGTAGGATAACTTCCCTTAATTAAAGCATTATGTTCTTTATCTTAGAAATATATTGATTATTTATATTAACTCTGTTTGTTACAAGCCAGTTGCAAACTAGACAAAAGGGGATCAGATCTGGCTTTGCCAGTTGGCACGCAGGTATAAAAGGGAAGGGATATGCAATCTTGCGGGTGGCTTCCCTCCACCTCTAACAGATTTAACAGATACCATTTCTGACAAATGACAGTCTAATCTCAAAAGTCTCAAATAATGATGCTCCTACAACTTCCAAGGGCAAGATGTTCCATTGGTTGATTGTTCTCACTGTCAGAAAGTTTCTCCTTATTTCCAGGTTAAATCTCTGCCTTGTTCAGTTTCCATCCCATTATTCCTTGTCTGGCCTAACAGGCACTTTAGAAAATAAGTTTGGGCCCTTCCTCCTCTGTGGCAGCCCCTCAAATATTGAAGAATCGCTTATCATGTCTCCCTGGTCGCTTCTCTTTATTAGACCCAGGCCATGCCTAGTTCCTGTCACCATTCTTCGTATGTTTTAGTCTTGCAAGTCCCTATATCATCCTGTTTGCTCTTCTCTGTACTCAATTCTTTTTTATAACGTGGTGACCCAAACTGGATGCAGTACTCCTAGGTGTGGTCTTTAACTTTACTTTATTAAAGTGATATTAGTACCTCGTTGATCTCCGATTGTATCCTTTTGTTTAATGCAATTTAAGGTCTGCCCAGTTAGCTTTTTTTGGCTGCTGCTGCACACTGCTGATCTTTTAGCTGATTGGTCATCCTAAGACTCCAGATCCCTCTGCACAGTTACTGCTAATTAAGTCTGGTTTTCACAGTCTATAATGTGTACTTTTGGTTTTTCTTGACTAAGTGTAGGACTTTACTTTTCTCTACATTGAATTTCATTTTGTTAGATACGGCCCCGAGTTCTAGTCCTATCAAGATCCATCTGGATCTTGAACCTCTGTTTTTATTTCTCCTCTTATACTATGATATGTTTCTTGTTATAATCATCCAGAGTCATTTAAGAATGATGTAGAAATGTGATAAATAAATGAATAAATTCCAGGTTGCAAAGCACCCTAATAATGATTACATGACTGTGAGATGCTGCAACAGTCATAAATGCAAACACTGGTTGTAAAGCTATTATTTTTTACACTGTTATAACTTTAAACAGTCGCCAAATGATACAGTCAGTATGGGAGGACGACTACTACAGATAAAGTTAATATAATTATGGTTAGCACTAGTTATACATACCTGAGTCTGGTTAACAGTAGGCATTAATGAATGCAAAGGTATGATGACAAACCTATCTGAAAATTAAAATACACATGATGTTGTATGTGAAATTCAGTTATAAAACAGAAAAAAAAGTAGAGAGTTTAAGAATAAAAAGACAATGAAGCTGTACAGTTCTCAAAAATACTTTCCAATTAATTAAAAACTTAAGTTTTATTATAAATGATTTTTAATAGTTACATTTGTTGTTACTAAGATAAAAACACTGTACATTTTCAATATTAGGATAGGTATTGAATAAATTGGAATGGATGGATTTGACAGAAAGAATAATGATAAATATTTAATCAAAATTTCAGAGCAGCCAGCAATGTGTTATTTCTCAAGAATGATTTAGTTTTTCTCTGTGCTACAAAGGGCTAACTAGATTGTATTATTCTCCATTTCAAATGTACAATTTTAACAGCGGGGAGAAATGGGACTGGACGGGGATAGTTGCTCCAAAGAGTGCATGTTCCTGTGAAAATGAACAATTTATTTGTGGAAGGAATTTTGAAACAGGCACATCTATCTTTACAGAGGATGCTACTACTTTAATGTTTCAGGGACAGGAGAATGCTTTCCTTACACTAATATACTCTTGAAAATCATTTTTAAAAGGTTCACACTGTCCCAGTAAACATTATATGTATGTACAGCTATTCTAAAATGAATAATCATCAAGATCTTTTTCAAATTATATTGCAATTATAGTGCTTAGCTCTTCAGACGCTAGTCTCACTGCTGGACTCTACTTGGGGCTACCTTTGAAGAGCATTCAGAAGCTGCAGCTGGTGCAGATTGTGGTGGCATGGATAGTTCTTGTGACCGAAGAACTGTCTATGTAACATCACTGCTCCGTGACCTGCATTGGCTGCCAATTTGCTTCTAGGTGCAATTCAAGGTGTTTACAGCTTGTTAAATAAATGTTTATGAAATAAATGAAAAAAAAATCACTGAATAATAGTGTTCTCTGTTTAGTTAGATTTCCTTAGCAAAACCTATATAAGTTCACAGGTAAAGGCATGCAAACATTCAGAAAGGAAAATATGAAAGGGATAAATGTTTTTTCGCAGAACTGTATATACACTGGATTGCAGTTTAAATCTATTACGCTATAATTAATCAGCCAAAGCCCCAGAGTCATTACAGTGGCGTAGCATATCTGTTTCTGTTATTATTGCTGCTATTATTATCATCATCTCCTTGACCTATTCCTTAAATTCTATTATTATTTACTGTGCTGCCTTTCCAACTATACAACCAGTGCCATTATTATTCAACATAACATAGATATACATAGCTTTATGAATTAGAATAGTTGCTCAACAGTGTTGATTTAGTTTTTCATTCCACTTCCAAATTGTAAGATAATGTAAGCCAATATAGTGTATGTCTGAAAATGATTTCCTGAATTATTCTACAAAAAGTCTAGTCTACTGTATGGTATTAAAGAAACTCTTTCAATTTTAAAATTTTACCTGATTTAAACATAACTTGAGATACCAGAATATCATGCAGTGTGCTAATGTTATCCCATCCAGGAAGAAATACCAGAATTGCGCCTTCCTGGATGTAAAACAGGTATGTTAAACAACAAATCTGCATTTTTAAATTCATAAATATAGCATACAAATATAGCATACAAAATTCTAGGCCAAACTTTTTAAATACAGCTTGTTCAAAAAGAGATAGGCTAACCCTCATCTGAAGCCAAGGCCTAGATTTTTTCTTCTTTTTTTTTCCAGACACCCACAACCAAAGGATATACTGTGCCAGTGAAATTAAAAGAGAACATATTTTTATTTTTATATAAAGCAGACATAATTCTATTCACACACCATACATTAAAAACTATCTTCACCTTCTCATTTTCATCCCATTTCCACTAGACCAAATTGGAACTTCAGAAGTGTAAGTTATATTAACCTCTTCTTATCTTAACAAAGAAATAAAAAAAAGTTTAAATGTTTCCTCTCAAGCTAAGATAAGAAGGAATATTTTCTGTTTATAAACATAAAGTAGTTCTGAAAATAACCCATTCAAGCCTACACATTTACTTCCTAGCCATATATTTGAGTGAATGTTTGGAATGGCAGTGATCTTGCATCATGCTCATCATTTATTGAAAAAAGGTTAAAGTCATCAGATAATGGTCAAAAATCTGGTTTCTCATTTTATTGTCAAAATCTGATAGCCTAGTATTATTCAATACAATATAAATTAACACTTGTATAGGCAATTTATAACAGTAAAATATTTACTTTTATTATTTAGATGTTTTATTCCACCTTTATTGCTTTATAAGTAACTCGATATGATAAAGATACTTAGTATTTGGTCCTCTTCCTACACAACAACAAGCCCATGAAGTGGGCTGGATTGAAAGACAACGAGTAATTCAAAGTTACTCAGCTCTCTTTCATGCCTAAGGCAGGACTAGAACTCAATCTCCTGGTTTCTAGGCCAGCATCTTAACCATTACACCAACATGACTCTTTTCACTGTTTCTCAATGTATATTAACACTTCTCTGCAGATGACTAAACAAACAAGTAAATAAAACAAGCAAACCAGTCTACTAGCCAATAAGAAACTCACCTCTTCTTCAAGAGCAATATATCTTATTAATGCTGCTATCAAATCAAGATCAATTTTATCATCATCTATCATTTCCAGTGCATCAATTGTAGTTTCTGAATATCTAGAAATCATGTAGAAATTGAAAAATCAGTACAGCCAATACAAAATTGCTATGCTTAAGAAGATTATGCTGCTTTTCATTGTATGAAAAAGAAAGAACAAAATCAATTATAGCGTGTGTTAAGGTCAGGGTAGCAGTTCTAAAAAGGAATTACATGAAATAAATTATTTGTTTTCGTGCATTTTTTTTTGCTTTCCCTTACATATCTACTCCCATCTACTGTAAATTTGTCATGAATTAATTTGCTGAGAATTCAATACACTTATCAAAAATTCTAAAAATACTGCTACTTGTATACTGCTGTTTCATAATCTTTTTATACGTATTTATCATGAAGTCAACTATTAGTCAATAACTTGCTTCCTTAGAAAAAAATAAGAGTTATTAGATAACATTGGAAAGTTACTTTAAAAAGGGACACATACCGTGTTCTTAGTTGCTTTACATAATCTGGCCATTGTTCATGATAAATTTCTTCTTTTTCTTCCTTTTCTGGTCTGCTTATATGTCCCTGCATAAATCTCTTTTTCCAATGTGGCCTGCGATCTATATTTTCTGGCATGTACCTTCAAAAAGACACAATGTTATTATTACAGACTTGTAACAAGATTAGATTTGCTTGCAAAATGGATTTGCTTGCAAAATGGATTTCTTTTTTTTTACTCCACTACAAGTAATCCCTGCTTAATGTAATTGGGAACAGAATTTCTATCAGTAAGCAATGTGGTCATAAAGCACTACAACAAGGGTGTCAAACTCAAGGCTCAGGGGCCACATCCAGCCCATGGGATACTTAGATGTCACACCCACAGGGCCACCCTGGAAATAGTAAAGGACCATCCACAGTGTCTCTTCCAACAAAAATGGAGTTTACAAGGCCTGTGCTTTACCCACCTGAGCTGTTCTCACTGACAGAAAGTTACAGGCCATTGCAGCTGAAAATGAAGCTAGGGAGCCCATTTTCGCTGGCAGAGTACTCAGGCCATCATAGGCACTGACATGAGTGATGTTGAGCTGGCTATATGTTGATGTTGAGCTGGCACACCCTGGCCACGCCTAACCTAGTTCCCCGAGGTCAAACACAACCCTGATGCGGCCCAAGTTTGATATCTCTGCACTACATCTTATGACTGTATCACTTAGCTGTTAACCATATCACTTAATAGCAATACCAGCATCATTGTTACCATAGTTACATGAAAATCGTGGGTTGTTGGGCAAGGACTTCATGTGACTGTGACTTGCAACTTCCTGCCAAGCTTCCCATATGCAAAGCCAATGCAGAAGCTGGCTGGAAGGTGCAAATCCTGGGTAGCTTGCAAGCAGACCAGAGGGTGGGTGAATACCACAGAGCAAGATAGGGTTGAGACATCACACAATTGTGTGCAGATTGGGAAAGAAGGGTTGCAAGTCTGCTATGCAGTATGAGATCTTTTGAATTTTCTCTCAAAAAGAGAGAGAAGCAGTGGAAGCAACTTGCAAACTTTCCATGCCCAATTCCCATTGACCTTGCTTGTAGGAAGCTGGCAGAAAGGTTACAAATTGCAATTGTGTGATCATGGGATACTGCAAACCCTTCTGTGAGCCAATTGCTGAACACCAGATCACTATCATGATTGTGGGAGTGATGCAATGGCTGGAACTTCAAGGCCAGTAATTCAGCTTAATCATAACTTTGAATGTTCGTTGAACAAGTGAAGATTAACCACCCACCTTCAAATTTATTCTGAAAGGTTTAGGTATGGATCATGTGCAGGAATATGAAGAAAGATTAGAGGGAAACCTTATGCATAGGTTGAAATCTATATGTTGCTCAATCCAGATTAGAATTAATTCTGAAAAGAAAAAAAGGAATCTTTTAACCTACCTTAATTTCTCAATTACATCTTCCAAAAGGTATTCCTTGACAGGATAAGCCAAGCCAGGAATATGGATCATAGGACAACCGTCTGCGGTAAAGAAGAGAAAAAATATTACAATACTAGCATTTTTAACAGACTGCAAAACAAACCCAACAAAACCCTCACCATGCTTCTAACTTATCTACACATGAAATACCAGAAATTGATTTTGTGCTGTGGTCTTCAAAGAAATGAACTAAGTGTCAAGGAAATGAACTAAATAGGGGACCTGCACATCCCAAACCCCACTTTCCAACAAATTCATTTAATTAATTCATTTAATTACATATAAGTAAACATACATGCAAATATTAAGTTTGGAACATCTATTTTGCACTGTGAAGCTATGAAATCACCCCAAGTTATAAGAATCTTTTTTTTTTACTCAAATAAAAAATGCTACAAAACATTAACTGAAATTAAATTAAAATGTTTGATTTTTGTCCTGACCTCACTTTATATTTTGTAAAATTTGTCAAATTTATATGGACCTTAGTTTGGTTTAAAGAATCAAACTACCCCATACCACCCCATACATTAGCCATTTTGATTTAGTTATTCTGATTCAGAAGTATTCAACACTAGTTTCATGCTCACTTGATTTCTCAGTGTAGACTTGTTTTATTTTTAAATATTAGCAACAGTTAAAACAATTATGTTTTACATATTAAAATTTGAATATGTCATATACCAAAATAATCTGAAAACTTCTGAGCATTCAGTGTAGCACTCATCAGAATTATTTTTAAATCTAGTCGTACATTCAGGAGGTCTTTAATTATTGCCATTAAAACATCTGATTGAAGATTTCTCTCATGGACTTCATCAAGGATTACATGACTTACACTGGACAATTGTCTACAACAAAAAATACAAAGGAAATAACATAGTGGCTTTCAAAACTAGGAAATACAATTAAAAAGTTGAAGGTAAATGGAAATGACAAGCCATAGCAAGTACAATAATTAGCAGCAACAAATGTTCCATTAAATAAATCCTTGAAAAGCTCATTGACTGGTTCTTGATTAAAAAAAAAAATACATACTTGTCTGACTGGAGCCACTGCAGGACAATTCCTGTTGTGCAGTATAAAATTGAACCTTGTCTCCTTGGCAACCGGCTGAAAGAAATCCATTAAGAATACTTCAGTTCCCCTTTTTTGCATTTGAAAAAAATCAATAGAGGACTAGGAGGAGACATAGCATTTTAAAAGCTATAATGAATCAATATGATTTCAGCAACAGCTCTATGCACTTATTAAGATTCAAATGAAGTGAGTAGAAGTGCAAAAAAAAAATGACAACTATAATTCTATCAACACATTTCCTGAGACAAAATCTCAATTGAAATCAATAGAGTGGATCAAAACTTGCATTCAATCATATTCCACTGGCATTAGAAACAATCTATAAGCTGCTTGAATAGCATACAAAAAGATTTTGGTGGTGCTGAAAAAAATGTCAGGAAAATGGCTGTTGGATTCTAGTTGCACTAAAGAACGGAAGAAACTTCACAGAAATGAATATCTGGAATTAGTTATGCACAAATAGTACTACACTGATGATTCTAAAAAAATACTCTGGGTGATTTAAAAAGTACTCATGGTGGACAAGAGAACTGCCCATAATTTCAGGCTAAAATAAAAATAATAATAGTTTTACTTCTCATAAAATCATCGAAACATGATATAAACGATTTGTGACAGATACCCCAAATACATAGAGATTTAAAAAGAGTATATCAAAATCTTGCAAAATTTGGTCATTTTATTAAATCCATCCATTTTTAAACAATACTATTATTCTTTAATTTGTGGGTTCTTTCCTGAATCATCTTTAGAGTCATAAGCATCATGAGTAGGGAGGGGTTGAACTAGAAGACCTCTAAGGTCCCTGCCAACTCCGTTATTCTGTTAACTTTTTATTTGGAACCAAACAACACCCTAATCTAATGTTCAAATAGTCGTTGTTCAGCTTTTAAAAAACATTATTGGAATTGAAGCATGAGTTCAGTAAACTAAAGCTTATTCAAATAACTGAATAATCCAGTGTAAAAATAAGATAAAGAGCAGCCACTTCCAATGTAATCACATAAGCACTATACTGGGTACTATAATATAGATAAGCCTTGTTTAGCAACTACCTAATTTTGCAACCATTTGCAGTTACAATGTTGATGAAAAAGTAACTTTATACCCAATCATTGCAAATAGCAACTTCACACCTCTGTAAAAGAAACAAAAGCTGAACTAAGATCATAAGCACAGTTGTAGTTTTACATAGTAACTGCTTCACTAAACAACTGAGTTGTTAGTCTAAACTGTAGTCACTAAAGAAAGACCACCTGCATTGTGTTTTGCTATGTCCAACTTTAACGTCAATACACAAAGCACAGTACAAATAAAGCAACATTCAAGAAAATAGCAACATACACACAATTTGGTCACAGTAGCACAAGTCATTTGATGAACGTTTGATCCAGAAGTCATCCTTTGTTTAATTTATTCTAATTTATGGTGTGTTTTGCCTAGCTAGCGGTATCAAAAGTCAATCTTATGATGGTCCTGAAAACCAGTCATGACAGCTTGCATTTTGTGATCTTGCTGGCAATCATCCTAATTCTTTCAAACGCTGGTAAATATAAATCCCAACATCTTACCCACTTCAACATGGCAAAAAATAGATAGTACCAATGAATTGATAGATAATCCACTTTATCTTTATTCCAAATGTTTCTGTTTTAGCCTTATTAATCAAAAATGTTTTATCACACAGTTTGCTTCAGAAACCTGTAATAAATTATCCCCATTGTTCTTTCTTTGAACTTATTTGGCTGTTTTTAGGACAAACAGGTATTCAAGGTATTTATAAAGGCAGCACATTAAGCCTAGCTTAGACCTCAGTATGTGTGTCAATATTCAAAGTGAGGCCCTATGAATTTCTTTCATTCTCAAATAAGACATCTTATTTTTTATTCCTTTTTTCTCCTGATTCTTTTCTAGATATGATCATTCTTCTTCTTACGTCATCCAACCGGACAATGCAATTTCATAAATTCATAAATTTCCCCGTCTTCATAAATCCCCCAATTCTTCATTACTATTTTCTGAACAGTATCATTTCAACCTTTCTTTATGTCAATCACTGTCTATGTGTCTCTTTTCAGTGTTAGAAAAATAAGAGTGTAATTATATAGGTATCTCTACATATATGCAAGAATTTTTCTATCAATATTTGTCACAGTAAAATATTCCTTGGCTACAAAACTAACATTGTTAAACTGCAACTCCAACACATCAGTGGAGTTTCTGAAAGTTGTGCAATTATGTATATGATTTTAAAGGCTGATTGAACTTCAGAGCTTCCTTTTTGTTCAAGTTATTGACTGTGATGCATAAATCATTCTTGCCTATAAAAATCAAACAAGATTTGATTTAGCCATTCAGATCTTAACTATACTTCCAACTGACTGGAAAATGTTCAAGAGAATCTGCATTCTATGAAATGTCAGGTTGTAAACAAGAAACACATACCTTTCAAGACGAATTTGATATCCTGTGCTTTTTCCATTACCACAGCTTTCAGCCCTTTCTGCTGCAACTCTTTCTGCTACCTTAAATTTTTTAAAAAAAGAAATACCTTATTAAAATCTAAGTTTTTCTAAAACATAGTTGCTACTTTTAATTACAGAAAGGAGTTAAATACCACTTACAGAAATAGCACTGATTCTCCTAGGCTGAGTGCACACAATCCTGCAAGAAGATCCTTTTCCTCTTTCAATATAGTCATCCAAAATGAACTGGGTTACCTGAGTTGTCTTTCCACAACCAGTCTCGCCACTTATTACAGTTACCTGGGTATTATTTATAAGGTTGACGAGCTCCTGTTTTGAAAAACATAAAAGTGATCACTTTGTGTATAAATCCAATACCTGCATATCCATGCACTAATTCATTGATGAAGCAAATAAAATTCACACTACACACTGATAAAGTTAGTGCTTGGTTTCAATTTTGTTTATGTCTGAACTGCTCCTTTAAATAAAATTTAAAATCATTTTAAAAGATACGTAACATAGCCAGAAACAATTATACCAAATGTAGTCCCTTTGGGAAAAGAAAAAAAATAGACATGTTGGGAATTAAAATGCAGTCTGGATTTGCACAAACCAAATGCTTATCATTTGCTGCATCTCCAGTAAAGAAAACAGCTGCACTAGATCTGAAATGTTTGCATTTATTATCTGATTAGAAAGATTGATTAATACATGGAACTAAATAGAAACAAAGACAGCTTGTCTTCTACCTTGTACTATGGTTGGCACAAGCCTTACATGTTAAAAAGGGGCATATTTTGCTAAGTTGTCTCCTTTAAGATTGTTAAGATGGCTTCACAATAAATGTTAGCATTAATGCAATAAGTTTTTAACAGTTTTATAAGCATCTAAGTTTCTTGAGTTACAGTTTACATTTTTAGCCAACCACATTAACTAAAAGTGGTGTTTTAATATTAGGTTCATAACTGTCTCAGCAGGCAGACTAGATGGCAATTTTATAAAAATTGATCATTAAATTTGATGTTATAGTAATGCAGGGATGCCAAACAAGGCCCGCAGGCCACATCCGGCCCATGGGATGCTTAGATCTGGCTCGCAGAGCTAACCTGGAAATTGTGAAGGAACTGCAGCAGGCGGCCCTCCCAAGCTCACTTCCACTGGCAGAGAGTTGCAGGAGGCCATTGTAGATGAAAACAGAGCTTGGGAGCCCCCAATATGAGTGACATTGACTGGCCAGCCCCCCAAGGTCAAATACCACCCTGATTTGGCCCTCAATGAAATAAGAGTTTGACACCTGTTATAGTGTATTATCAAGCTCCAACTCCTTCAGAGTAATCACCCTGTTGCACTACTTTTTAATATGTTATTGAGATTTCTCTCATGCTATTTAGCATTCATTTTGTTCATATTAAAACTCTTTATCCAAACCCTGTTAAAGATGCAAACAAATTATTTTAATAAACATTCCATACCTTCCTCATACTGTGGGAAGGCAATTTCTCACGAAATCTCTGCAAATTAAAGAACATGAAACTCAGTTACTTCATAATTCATTTTTCTTAAAAGTTCAATAGCATTATAAGACATAAATTCCCTGAAATCCCCTATTCAATAGATTTTAGTTCTCCATTTATATTTAATAATTTTTTTAAAGTGTCATTATATATCAACTGAAGACAAAGTGTACCAAATATTTAAGAGACAGCATCTCTGTTAAAGAGATATCTTACCAGACCTTTTTCTAAGTCATACTGGTGACATCACTGGAGTGCTAGCCTCAGTGAAAATATCATGGACTGCAACAAGATCCTTCAAAGTAAGCCAAAGCTCTGACAAACTGCTTACTGCAGATCAGCAGCTCACTATCACAATTTAAAGGTGAAACAAATGCTTATCCTACTTAATAGCAAGCTGATATCCACATACTTTTACACATGAAATTGTTAACTGAACAACACTGGTTTGAAACAAAAATGATATCCTAAGGTATGTAGATAAAACATAATTGAATTTACTTATGTATCTCCTCCAATTAGTCTTCTCTTATTGGTTATAACAATATTTATCCAGAAGGGTATAATTCACAATCCTATAGATTATCTCATTTGTTAGCCCAATGCATGAGTTTCTTGAGCCTAGTAAGTTTTATTATTTCACTTTCCCAAGACACCAAAAACATTTCCAGATCTATTACAGTTCTAACACTTCTTGGATGTACTTCATCTGCCAAATCACTTTCCTATAATCCTGGTTTAAGACTATGTTTGGTCTTGTTTAATTACCTTGGTGCCTTTTTTGCTGACACAAACTAAGTTGGCTTATGTACTAAGAAATAAGGCTTTATCTTAATTCCACTGAAACTAAATTCAATGTGATTTAAATTGTCAATTTATTTTCATTATTTCTAGACCTTGACATTGATCCTATCCTATTATGAAAATTATTAACTCCAAGTGGAGATAAATATATAAACTACTTTTCTCCCTCAGTTCCAACTCATCATTTCACTGTCAACAGGATTTCAGAGAGTATGAAACTTCAATAGTTGAGCATTCTTGGATGAAGGAAAAAAATGCCTGTTATACTTCTATATGCATCAACCCAGAAATTAAGATTCTAGATTTGTAAAATTGATACCTCATGCTCTATTGAATTATATTGCCTTTTTGTACAATTTATTATAATTTTGAAGTAATAACATAATTCTTAGATGACTTTTAAGAAGTTGTATCCTGTCATTGAGAAAAATCTCAATACCTGCATCTCAATGTATCTTGAATCAGATTTTTTCTTTCTCAGTTCTTCTTTATATTGTTCATCTAAGTCACTATCAGGCATATTTTCTTGTAAGAGATAATCTGAATCTTGAACCAAAAATGATTTTTCCAGTACTGGCCTTCTCTCTTCAGGAGCCTTCTCCACAACAGGATTTTCTACCACAGGTTTTGTTTTAGTAGGAACCTCCTTTGTACACCTGGAAAAGAATACTTGCATGTATTCTTACTGTGAAAAAATGCATGTTATTGAAATGTATATTTAATCATAAAAGTCTGGTCTATAACTATTTGGTCATCTACAATTAAGTAGTTGCTATTAATTTTAATGAATGTGGCAGAATCAGATATTATCTATACTTTCTTTTCACCTGTATTAATCTGTCACTCTCCCTCTGCTTACTCACAGTACTGTCTCAAATAAGCTGCAGCCTAAAACTTTATCATGGTTCCCTCTGACCTCAGTGTTAAATTTTGTAACTAAAGATACAAAAAAAAATCTATTGTCAATGGAGACAACATTCAGAAAAAGTATTGGGAATGATATTTAGAATAATATGACAGTAAAGGACAGATACAGTTTTACATCAACTGTTTATATAAAGAATAGTGATATTCATCATCATTAGCAATCAAACTTCAGCATTTAAGTTATTCACAGGACTAGAGTTATCATATATAATTTAAAGTCATTCATTTTGAAAAGACAATTTAAGATGTTCATCCATAAATACCAAAAGTTCAACTGATTTCTCTGTCTGATAATGCCAATACCTGTGGACAATGTGTCAAAATAAAAAGCTTTCTCGTTATATCCTTCACAACAACAGCAAATAAAGAATAGTTGTGTGTTCTGTGGGCAGTTCTTGTTTGGCAAATGCCTTGCTTACCAATCATTTGCAGTTATGACAGTGATTAAAAAGTAACTTTATGACCAATCCTTACATTTACAACCTTCTCAGGTCTGTAGAGCAAAGGAATGTTAAAGTTCATAAGCAGTTACAGTTTTACTTAGCATTTGCTTTGCTTCAAAAACAGACTTGCTAGTATCAGTTGTGGTTATTAAACAAGGACTACCTGGATGTATACATACACTACATATACTTAATTCCACTCTCACCTCTCCAATAGAGATTCAACTAGAACTGGTTTAAGGTAGCATGGACAATGGAGATCACAGAAGATAGAAATATTGCCAGAGGACAGAAGAAAGGCAAATATTTGTCATGACTTTGGCTATAATGTGGTCAATCTGTGGCATATAATGGATCAAATATTAATCAGCCAGCATACAGGAAAGAATATATCATGACAGGAGGTAGAATGGATTTATCAGGAATAAATCATGGCCAAACATTCAAATCCTCCTTTCTGATAGAATGATCTATTTACCTGACCAATTATGTGAAGGACTTAGTGGATCTTGGCTACAGTAAAGTACTTGACTCAATGTACCACAATAAACTAATACTATTTGACCGAGACAAAAATATTACTTTATTCTGACACTGCAATTTAGAGAGCAACCAAGATGATAAAGGGCTCAAAGATAAAGATTAAAAGGAACAGTTGGAGGCTCGTTGACTATGTTTAGTCTGGAAGAAAGTAGGCTGTGTTCAAGTATTTGGAGGGCTGTCATGGAAAAGACAGGCAGTACCATTTAGGTTTCATGCAGAAGACAGGTAAACAAAGTATGCACATGACAAGAAATTAAGTTTGATTATAAATGGGGGAGGGGCTAACAGTGAGAACTATTTAATACTAGAGTGTCTTAGGTGATGGCCTACTCTCCTTTCATTGGAGTTATTAAATTGAATATAGTTATTAAACTGAACCCTACTATATGTTGGGGATAGTTATAAACTGATACATATAATCTCAAAACTTATAATCAGGACATGGAATGAGATCAGACTGTATTATTTGTTTTACCATTCTTAAGCTCTCCTTACTTGGCTTTTAATTTCTACTGAAAAATAAAGTAACTGTGTCTAAAACAAAAAAAATTGAATGTTCTTATTACCCTTCTTCATCTGACCACCAAGACATAGCTTCTTGCTCTTTTTCATTTTTGCTCTGGACAGTATTCAACAGCTGTACAATCTGTTCTTCTCTGCGCTCATCCATATGTACCACAGATCTCTATGTAAATAAAAGGTAAGTTATTACAAATTTAACATGCAGTATTTGATTTTATTTTGGATTTAACTATCTCACTGACCAATTTTATACAAAGTGTCACTATGATGTGGTAGACGGAGTGAAAAGAAACAGGGCCATTCTTGTATTTTTGTGCCTCTATAATGATTACATTACGTTCCCCCAAATCCAGATGGGTATGACAGTGAGCAGGAAAAGAGGAATTTGTAATTACAAATGTGATGGAGAATAGCAGAACCTCTAAAAGGCCAATGAAAAGGTTCTGAAGGTGGACTTAGATAAGACATAACGTGCCAACAGCTAGGAACTGCTACAGCAATTAGTTCATACAATTATTTACATGTAGTAAGATACGTGCTGAAAGTGTCTGAGTGGCAAAAGGAAAGTAATAAAATTGTTTAACAATATGACAAATACCATAGATTAACAAAGACATCAAACAAAAAGGAGGTGAAGAGGAAAAAAGTCAATTATACATGATCAAAGAACCACAAGCTAAAACTGCATGACAATATCATCATACAACCACACTTGTTTTGCTTTGTTCAACTTATATACTTAGATACAGTGGAGTAATTGAAGTTTCTTTTGCTTAGAAAAAAAACACGAAGTGTGAATGTGTGTAAGTGTGTATCTGCCTGGCTGTCTAACTTATACACACACAAAAAACTATGCTGGTCTATCTGTACCTCTGTTTATGAAAACAGGAAAGGCGAGCACAATCAAAGCCCAGAGATAAATTGAAGAGTCCCCCACGTTCAAGACATATTTCACTATCATTTTTATAGCAGCAACTCCCCGCCCCTCAGCCGAACTCCTCGCCGTACTTTCAAGGCTCCTCAATTTACCAAGGAAAACGGCCTTAATTGAGAAGGCAAACCCCGCACTGCAATCTGAGGAGAACCGAGCTCTTTCGCTCTTTTTCTTCTTTTTCATTGCCGGGATCATCACCCACCTGCTGTCTCTCGGCCTCTTTGCTCCTCTCGCCTTGTCTCCGTGCGTACCACAGGCCAATCTCGCGGCCCTTCAGGTGAGGAGGAGGTCGGCTGCGGCTGCCGCTACCGCCGCCGCCCCCGCCGCCCCCTCTGGAAGAAGAGGACGACGGCTGCGAAGCGCGGGACCCGTCCCTGCGGCCCCAACCCCGGCGGTTCTCATAACTCATCGTAAACCCGTCACAGAAACGGTTCGGAAGACCCTCTTCTCAGTCGGCTGACGCGATGACCTCCGGAAGCAGAACAGGCCACCGATACAAGCCGGCCTGACCCAGGATTATTAACTTCCGTTCAGAAAGCAAAGGCTGGCGCGCAGGCGCGAGCGCCGCTAAAGAGGGCGTTAAAGGAACAGTGTTTCTGAACCTCCTTTAAGTTGTGTGGACTTCAGTTCCCAGAATTCCCCAGCCTTTAGAATTTCGAACCCAGCTGAATTATGCGCGATGCTAGTTGCATGGCTGCCCTCGAGCGATGGTCGGGATTTGCACAGCAAGAGCGGCGGAAGGTGTGTGTGTTCACCAAACCGTGCTGTTTGTGCGTTTGAATCTTTTGTGAGAGATTTTCACCTTTCAACGAAAGGTGTTTTTGCTCCAGTCTCACCCGGGGCGGTTCACTGTAGTTACAATCGCAGCCTTTTATTAAGTGACAATTCTCACCGGTTTAAAAGGCGGCAGCATTTTGCCAATTTATTCAGGGCTGCAGGGTCGATGTGAGATTATCAGGAAATCGCAGCAATGCAACCTAGGCGCGAATCGAAGGGGAAAAGCTTTGTTGTGCACTCCATAGGAAAAGGCACGATCTCATTTTGGGTCATCGGCTTGTTGTAAGTGATTATGACCAGCGTTTTGCCAATTGGAAACACTAGCAGTTGAATTGCAACAGCCCATAATATATTTTCAACATGCAATAAGGCTGTGCATACTTTCAGGTCCCGTTTCAAATTATACTTCGTAGTTCATAAAATTCTTGTCTGCAACTTTTCAAAATAGACAACCTTACCCCAGGATTATGTGACAATTACAATTATGGGACAATTGTATAAAATAGTTGTACAGTCTCTGCACCTAGTAGGCAGCAGCCTCAAATGGCAGGCCATGTTGTAATTGCTGTAATTTAATAGGTGTAGTTCATACCGATCATTCTAGTCAGTGAATAAAGAAGGTTCAGTGGAAGTAGGTATAAATCAAGGCAAACTCTTATTTATGAAAATTACATTGTAATGCCTTTGCTAATACAATTAGACTCTTAGTTCCACTTCACACGATAGTGATTTCCAATTTTGATTAGCAAAACCACGAAAAATCTTTGCTGATTGTATATAGTCAAGTGTATGTGCAGAATTTTAACCATCTTACATTTTTCAGTACCTAGTGTGAACATGTTTCACTCAGATACTGGTTTTCTGACAAGAAGATATGGAAGGCATGAATAAAGTAGTAAGGTTTGTATGTGCAAATGTATGTGGATGACACTTTGAAGTAGCTATAGTGGCCTATTTCTTATAGGAGAAGGGCAAGAATTCTGTTTGTCCTTTTTCAATAAGAATTTTCTGAAGTCCTCAAATATTAAACCAGTTGTCCCAAAGGTGCTTTTTCAAGAGGCAAAGAGGTTTTTCTTTGAAGACATTTTGCTTCTCATCCAAAAAGCTGGATAACTGAAAATCTTCATAGACATTTAGCTATGTGCTACAAATAAAATCATGTAAGGGAATGTGACACTGGCATCCATCCCTTCAGGTAAAGAGCTCAGAATGCTTTACTACAGGGGTGTCAAACTCATCACATGCTGGCACCTCCCCCATCCAGTTTAGTGAAGGGGCTAAAAGTCCCAATACGACACATGACACGGCCATGACAACTTAAGTTTGTCACTCCTGCTTTACTATTAGAAATGTGGCTTTGTATATGTTGCTGATTTTTTTTTTTATAAAGAATTTTATTAATTTTTAACAAACAAACATATACAAACAAAACACAAAACATATATAACATAAAATATCTTTTTGGACGGCAGTTTGAATCCCGAATTACATCTTTTTGTACAGACATAAATTCAAGTTCATGCTTACTTTTATATAGCATTCATTTCTTATTTACTATTTTTACATGTTTCTATATAGCTTCTCCCCTCTTTTCACTCTTCTCTAGTTTCTATTATATTTATTTCATCTCAATTTAAATCATTATACTTTATATCCTTTGTCTGTTCGTGTTTCAGCTGTCTATTATCTTTTCTCATTAACACAAAATTTCTTCTGTATTTGACTGATTGGAGTATTATGCCTTGTCATATTATCCTTCCCCTAGTTTTAAAGCTTAACATAACACATAATTTCATTCGGATTCTGGCGTTAGACATTCTAAAGATAGACTCAATATTTTAAAAAACAAACAAAAAAAAATTTTTTTTTCTTTTTTTTTTCCCCTTTTAAATATATAATATATTAAAACAACAATCCATAGCAATTAAAATTATATCATTAAAATAATATTCATTTAGTCTTAAACATTTTACACCAATCCTTTTCTAAATAAATATGCTTCTAATGGAACATTTATAGATTTGCTTAGTTACTATCCCCCCTATTTCACTTATGTTTTAAAATATTATACAATACAAATGTTCCCATTTTTCTTCAATTCAGTTCTCTCAGTATTTGATTTCATTATTTTTATTCTAAAAAAAAGAATTTTTCGGCTAAATTACATTAAATATTTTGTCCCATTTTATAATCATATTATGTCCAATTTTGCTAACATTATTTCAAAACAGATACAACAACACAATCTTATGTCCCTTTGCAGAATCTCTTTTTCGTTATGTTTACATTATCTCTAAATAAATTTCTGTTTTCTTTACATCTTGTTTCAAACCTTTGTTAGCTTTCTCTTCCCTTCTTTCCTCCTTGCTTCTCCACTCTACCCTTTTACCCCTTGTACTCGTTAAGCTCCACCCTCTTGTGTATTATTCTTTTCTTTTGCTTGCTAGGTTGTGTCCATCCACTTGGTTTTCAACTTATTTTCCCTTTTTTGGTTTGTTTTTTTTAGTTCTTAAATTCTCGTCATTCTCTTTCTCCCCTTTCCCTTTCTTCCCCAAATAAAGTTGCTTGTTCATTAGGGATGCGTTTCTTCTTTCATCCCAATCTCTTGTTCTTGTTAGTTTCTCATATGTAGAATTGCATTTCTAAGAAATGGAAAGATAGAGCCAAAAAAGAATCCTTCCCTTCTTGTTTCTTCTTGTTTATATTTATAAATTCCATTTCAGTTTCATCCATAAAGTAATGCCATTGTAAAAAAAAAAAAAATTTAAAACGGACCCAAATGATTTTAATCATTCAATAGATTTCCAAAAGTCCCAAAGTCACCAAACAATCCAAAACACACAGTCTATTTCATTTTAACACCTTCTTCTTTTTTACTTCTTTTTTTTTTCATTTTAATGCTTCAAAAACTTTCAAATTCTTTTTGACCTTCATCCATCTGATAGAATAGGCAAATTATGATCCAAATGGAAGAAATCCAATAGTAAAAGAGGCCCAAAACCAAAGAAAGAAAAGGATTAAAATAAAAAGCAAAAATAATATATCTAACTAGAATTGAAATATACAAAAAGGCTGGCGAGCAGAGATTCACAATAATATATAGCATATATACTGCCTGACACATTTACTGTTATTTATTTATTCACCAAGTGTGCTACTTATTTGACTCTCTTCTTCAAGACTAGCTTCAGAAGCACCCTTCAAGTGCGTGTTGAATATCTGCGAATAAGAGTCCTTCAGGCAAAACACCATGTTAATAATATTTTTCTGTGCTTCCCCTCCATTCTTATCACATTAATATGGTCTGAGAAGGAGAGTTATCATTTAGCATCCCCAGTGTGCAAAATGAAAGTCGTTCTCAAGCTCTAGTTTGCAGTGTTGCAAGAAATCTGCTTAATACTATTTACCCCCCCTCAACCAGAAAGAGAGTAATGTATGTTACAAAACCTTCAGAAGATAATAGAATATAGCGTAATAGAAACTCTAACGTGAAGGTGGTCTTCTATCCTAGTGAAATTAGAAAATCAAAAGGAAGCATAAATGATTATATAAGAAAGAATTCAGATGGACTGAGTATCCTATACAAACATCATCTCATTAAAGTCTCTCAGAAAGAATATGGAAGCTAAGGAAAAGAGAACTCCATAGCTGCTCAATATTGACATAACTTATAAAACGTCCCGGCTTAACAATTCCAGTCAAACAAAAATTAAAGTCACAGGTTTCTTCTTTGTTCAGGATATCCTTTCCAGGTCTCAACCAATTTACAATACAAAGAGGTCTTCTCACCCAACCCGAGCACTACATTCGCCTCAAGCCACTTGCTTTCGGAGCCGATTTTGCTCCCGACTTCAGCAGCTTTGGAGGCCTGCTTCTGTATCCACCGACCAGCAAAGGGGCTGTTCCCGGATCAACCAGAGTTTTGCGATATCTCTGGGAGGCCTGGGATTGTTGCCTTCACTATGCCCCGGTCTACTACGGACGCTGTTTAGGTCGTTAGGATCCGACCCAGGGGCGAAAATATCAGCTGCGATCTCAGAGCCCCGAGATCGCAGCTGTAGCACCGAGATGAAGCTCCGCCTTCGTTATGTTGCTGATTTTTTGTTTGTTGTCCTTTTGAGTCAGTATTGACTCCTGGTACTGTCATGACTAGTTCCTGCAGTTTTCTTGGCAAGTGGTTTTCCGTTGCCTCCTTCTGAGGGCTGAGAGAGAATGACTGATCCAAAGTTATCCAGCTGTTTTGTGCTAAAGTGGGATTAGAACTTACAATCTTCCTGTTTCTAGCTTGGTACCTTAACCACGACACCAAACTGGTTCCCTGGGTGTCCAGTAAATATCTATTGAACTTATAGTGAAAAAACCAGTAGATTCTAGAGTTCATTTTTCAATTACACCAAATAAAAATAAATCAGCATAATTGGTGAAGATAATTTATTTCCATATAATACATTTCATTTTAGGTCTGCAGTTATAATAAATTTCACTTTGAGTCTGCATCAGTACTGAATGTAATTACTAATTTATTATTAAATGTCAAATATTCCAAAAATAACTTGTGATGTACAAGACATTTGGAAAAGATGACTATTCAAGTAGATGTTTTCATTATAGCTCTGTATAATACTAAAATCAGAAGCCTGAGTGTTTTCTGAAATAATTACTGAAATTTTTCAGCTTTAATGGCAATAAATGTACCTTTTGCTATGTGACATGATGAATACTATTAATTCCACTTGCGTTAAGTGCTGTTTCTTGTCTTCTAGCCCATATTTCAAAGAATTTATCTTCCTACCATTTCTTGCACCTACTTCTTTATCACTGATAGATTTGGTGGAACCCCCAATTCCTCAAAGGAAATTAAGGATGCTGGATGATAACATATTGTAATGACGAGGCAGTCGAGTTGTTTGATCATGAACAACTGAATTATGATGATGATCTTTATTGGAGTATAGTCTNCAACTGAATTATGATGATGATCTTTATTGGAGTATAGTCTTTGCATTTATATACATTTTTAGTTATCCTCCATCATTGGTTAACTTTGGTTACGGCTTAACTTTCGTTACTGTTATTACAGTAATCCATACAATTAATTATCTCTAGTTAAAGTCTAACATATGTCCACTTTCCTTCTCTAATCCTTAGTGACTTTGTTTGCCTGAGTTGTATTCGCTTGGAAACATTCTTTATCTGAGGTTTGCCATCTGAGATTAGAACATTCCTGCAATTACAACTCTACAATAACAGGTATCAGAAAAAAAGTCAAAGGTCTCTGCGGTACTATTCAGCTGTCTAGAATATGTTATTCCCAGGGGTGGGATTCAAATTTTTAACAACCAGTTCTGTGGGCATGGCTTAGGTAGTGGGGGTGGCTTGGTGGTCATGTGATTGGGTGGACATGGCTTGGTGGTCATGTTATTGGCTGGGTGTTGCAAACTCAGTATCATTCACATCAAGGAACTCATCTCCTCGCCTGGCCTCTTTTGACTGTGGGGATACTGCAACAGTCGTAAGTGTGAAAAATGGTCATAAGTCACTTTTTTCAGTGACATTGTAACTTTGAATGGTCACTCCACACAAGCAAAGTACCAGCAAAGGAGGGGAAAAAACTGCAGAGAAGTTCCTGAGACCAGAAGTCTGGTCCTGCCAAGAATGTAATAAGGGTTAACGGAGAGGCAGTTTCTTTAAGCAACACCATAATGTTTCCTTCCTACCTTCCTTACAGGATTAGGCCAGTAATTTCTTCTAACAACTGGTTCTCCAAACTGCTTAACAACTGGTTCTAGCAAATAGGTGCAAACTGCTAGAATCCTACCCCTGGTTATTCCTAAATTATTTATTCATTCAATTTCTATAGCTGCCCAATTCAGCCAAGGGATTCTGGACAACTAATTTTTATGTTTATGTTTATTTTATGTCTACTAAAATAGCAATGACAATGAAGATTTTTAGGAACTATATCTAGAACAAGGATAGGAACAAGGATTTTGAAGGATCTTTTCAGATCTAATCTTGATACAATATAAACATATTTAAAAGGACTATAATAATTTAGAAATTGAGATGGGGACTTAAAATATTTTATATACTTTCTACTAATTCTTACCCACAGAATTTTAGAGAAATCCAGACACTTCTGTCTTCTATTTTTAATCTTATTTGTTTGTTTTCCTGCTGCTGCTTCCTGATAACTTCCCACCAAAATCTGTGTTAAGTAGAGAAAGTTAGAAGAACTTAAAATTCTGACATCCATATTAAAGTCATATTTTGCTTCTTGCAGCTTCTCATCATGCTGTTTACCAGTTTTTCTTTTCACAGCATCCATCAGCTTCATTTAGGAAGGAGAAGTTACAGTTTTGCAAATAATAACCATTAACAGAAATAGTTTAGTTTTTGCTCTGCTGTTTGCTATGACGATTGAATTATTTGAGTGAGCGAAGCTTTTTTCATGGGGGAAACAATGTAGAACAACTAAAATAAAATTCTTACCATCAGAACTCATTCATTTCAACTAGGATTTGGGGATTTATCTGCACATTCTGATTTTTCAGCATAAAATGAAAGCCATTATGGGCACAGAAAATCAAGAGTCTTTTGTATGTATAAGATCTGCAGATTCATATATGTTCTCATAAAAGATTCTCCCCAGGATTACACAAATCATTAAAGCGATGCTTCATAATATTTGAAGCTAAGCACTCCTTGAAGTTGTCTTGAAATGTAATATGGTTCCCACAACAGAATTCACTTCTAAGATTGGTCAATTCCATATTTTGCTCAGTAAATAACTGCATGTGAGGCTGTCAGATTGATGCTGAGTCTTGGGAAAATTTGGGATTGTTGCTATGTTCCACTCTTGCTGCTATACATTAAGAGCACTGTCTGACCTCCTGAATTCTATTGCTGGGGTGGTTTTGGAAAGCCTGTCATTGGGGTTTCTATTTATTGCCAGATGATCTCAGGAGTTTATGGCCTACAGCTCAACCATAGACTATCCAAGGTTATTGAAGATCAACAAGTGTCAGAGGGTCATACTTCAGAAATGGATTTTGTCTCAGGGCAATTTGCAAGATGTGTTTGTTTTTTAGGCATATATTATCATTTTATGTGAGATAGATTTGGAAGTGTTCATATGACCAGTAGATGGGGCATTCTACAAGAAGATCAATGTAGGCCTCTGGAAAAATTATAGGGTATTTCCACAGCACCACCATTTCCATCACAGACATTTAATGAAATGGTTTGACACTGATTTTGATTATTTAATTATTTATTAAATTAATGTACTGCTAAATTTTGTGACTCGTGATTTACAGACATAAAATACAACAGAGCTATAAAACAACATATATTAAAACCAGAATAATAACAGAATAACATTTAAAACAATTTCCATTTCAAATCTCATAATTAAAGACACACACCTTTATTAAATGACACTAGCTCTCAAAGATCATGCAGTTTTTTAATTACCAAAAAATTTCAAGTTGGTGCCACTCTACTCTCCAATGTTAAGAATATTCCATAAATTGGGTGCCTTCACAGAAAATACCACCTCTGGAGTCCTAGTGATCTGATCTCTCATATACTAATTGTCAACACTTCCAGCTGGGAAAAGTGTAGTGGATAGATTCTTGGATCCAGAACATGAACTTTCAAGTACCTAGGTGCAAAACTTTGTTGGTAAAAGTTGTTCCTGGCAGCCTATCGGAAGCTAGCATAATGGCTGCAATATATGTGTCATATGGCTGAAGTGGCTTTTGCTCATCAATATATGAGTAACTGTATTCTCTACCAACTTCATTTTTAGACTAGTATTCAAAGATTGCCCCACAGGGAGCACGGTGCATTAATCATTCCTAGTAGTGACAAGGGCATGAATTACTATTATCTGGTCATTCCAGATAGGCCACTTGGTATGTCATTTACCTATTGTTACAAGAGTTGCTTGATAGATACCTGTATTGTAGACTAGCTGCCTCCAACCTTTTGGGCACCAGGGACCAATTCTTTGGAGAGATGGTTTTCCGTGCACCAGAGAGTGTGTGGTTTTGTGTTGTTGCCTGCATCCCACAGATGGGGCTTTGCTTGCTTGTGTAGCCCAGTTGCTGGTATGCCATGGACTGATACCAATGCATTGACCGGGTTTGGAGAACCCTGTTATGGAGTGTTACCTTAAGGATAATACCAGTCTGATTTATAATGAACAAAGAATCAGATAATATTTGGGAAAAGGCAACTTTTTATTTTTTGTTTTAAATATGGTTTTACATTGTGTAAGCCACCTTGAGTCTCCATGGATGAATAGGCGGCAATATAAATTAAAGAAATAAATAAATCAACTTCTTTTTTTAAGGTAAAAGCTTTGGCTCATTCAGGCCATAACCTCCACAATACTTATTGTGCATAAACACATAATTGTGCCTACCATCCCTGTCCTATTGTCCCCCAATTATTCGTACCCATTTCCTGTATTTATACTTATGTTTATTATCTTGTATGCTATTGACAAATAAATAAATAAAATTAAATAAATAAATAGGTCAAGAATCATGTGACATCTTTGGCCTACAAGGGTTGGTGATGTATGGCTGAGTATTCATCAACCCCATGATGATATCACACCCTGAATTGAACCTCTCCCAGCAGGGCTATGTAGATGTTAAATGGAACAAGAAAAATACCCGGCAGGAATCTACATAGGTATCTTTATCAATCTGGACTTGTCTCCCCTTCTCCTCCCCGCAATTCCACCTGTTAGATTAATCCACTGAGAAAGGAGCAGAGTACCAACAGCACTAGCAATAGTACTTAGATTTATATACCGCTTCACAGTGCTTCACAGCCCTTTCTAAGTGGTTTACAGAGTCAGCCTATTGCCCTCAACAATCTGGGCCCTCATTTTGCCACCTCGAAATGATGGAATGCTGAGTCAACCTTGAGCCTGATGAGATTCAAACTCTCAAATTGCAGGCAGCTAGCAGTTAGCAGAAATAACCTGCAGCACTGCATTCTAACCACTGTGCCACCATGGTTCTTGTCTTAAATATTCATCCCTTACAGGTAATCCAAATATTGGTTTCAGATAATCCTCTCAACAGCCTTCCCATAAAAGAGAATGTCGGAAGGAAAACAGTAATTCTAAAAACAGATGGATCCAGAGAAAACTTCTACAGAAAGAGGCAGACCAATGATTCCTTAAAGGAATCTGGCACAATTCTTCCCCTAAAGAAACACTGACAATTGAAATCTAAGTACTCAGGTACTTCCAGGCTACCCATATGACCTGTAAACTATAGATAGTAGAGTATATGCCAAAGAGCATATTCACAAGCTGAAATGAATCCTAGCTAACCTCAAGTCACTAGCCCATTACTATTTCATTCCTGCCCATGGGGAGTCAAGATTCTGGTGAATTTGAGTGACCAAGATCACAAAAAGTGCAAATGTATTACAGTACCCACGAAGTGGCTTGCCTATTTTTCTTCAGTATGATTCAATTGATTGTGAAGAGGCCCACCAGATAGCACAAGACAATAATGTCAATGTTAACATTTCACTGTCTACCCAATAGAGAAAGCTTTTATGTTTCATCACATTTATAGTTTGTCAACTTCCTCTGATGTTCCCAGCATTGTTTCTGCCAGTACATCTGGAGCCAGTAAACCAAGAAACACCTCAGAATCCAATAGCTGGAGTTATCCAGGAGCAATCAAATCAGTCACCTGATCAGAATTATCTGCTAGTATATTGGAAAATTCATTTTTAAAAATTCCTGGATTCATCAATTGTATAGACAAATCAATCCTTCCACCCTCCAGAGATCCATGATAGTAAATGTTATCAAAGGTAGGGAATGATTTCACCATGGCCAAAGCCTCAGATTTGAAATATATTTTTGTCTATCAAGGTAATTCCCACAAAGTCATGGGTATTTTTATTAAAAGCTGCTTTAACCTCAAACGTTGGATTGCATTCATAATGACATAATAGCTGTAGGAATGAAATTAAATTTCAATAGAAATGTTCATTTTCTTAATCTCTTAATTGATTAGGGACACTACAGTTACTGATTATTCAGAAAAAGCTGTTAGTAACAATATGAAATCTCATTTTTAAAGTACAATGACCCATTAGATTTGCAGTCAAGTATCTAAGGCAGCAAATCATAAAATGTATTGCCTGAATTTGAAATGCAATTGAATTTTAGGTATGTTATGACTATGTCGTTGAAAGTTTGCATTCAATACTTTTGCAAAAGCTAATTATGGGTTTGAAGGTAAAACAGTATTCCCATTAATATTTAACATTTGCATTCCTTCATTAGTTTAGGATTATGTGTTTGTATTGGTCCAGCTGGGTTGAAAAATGAATCCAGCTCTGGCTTAACTGCATATGCAATTTATGTAGAAATAGAAGAAGGAACAAGATGATGATGATGAGAAGGAGGAGGATCTAACTGCAGATGTTGGCATACAGGTAAAGATCATCTCTCTTCTAATACTGCATCTGTCAGCAATTCCATTAAAAAGTGTTGTATCTTAGATTATGTCAAGTGTGAAGAAAATTCTTTTTATAATGACTTATTCACAATTACTAACAGGAGTTTGGTTACACACAGTTCCTTCTTATGGTCTTGCAAAGTAGACAGGACTCCCATAAGTACAAAGATGAATATGTTAAGAACTGATGGATAAGACATTGCTAAATGGGGTTGAAAATGAAAATTGAAAAATGTGACTTACTTATTTACTCTGCCCTCAGAGCATTGTCAAACATAAGTAATGGTATGGCAAGGAAACAAAAAACTTACAGCCACTTATCACTCTGCAATAATACTATGTTCACTATATTCATTAGTCTACTAAATGCTATGAATCCTTGGAAACAATCCATTAGCATAACAACACAAGCTATTAGAGACATTGGAGTAATTTACACTTAGGAATTAATGACTGATTTAGAAGACTAATAGACATATTATTTAAATATTCTTCAAAGCAAGAAACACAATTTAATCTAATAGATACGATGAATATTTTTTTAACTGGTGCTAGTTTTATATTTTAATTATAATGTTCTTGTTAAATATATATGCATTTTTGTCATCTGCCTTGAATGTTTTTTAATTAATACTCCATATTATATTGGGATGCAAGCTACAGACAACTCTCAGTTAATATATTTGTAGTCTGATCCATAACATGTATTTAATGGAAGTAAAACCCATTAAATTAGATCAGGGGTGTCAAACTCAAGGCCCGTTGGCTGAATCCAGCCCGCAGGGTGCTTAGATCTGGCCTGTGGGCTGCCCTGGAAACAGTGAAGGACCCACTTATGGTGCCTCTGCCAGCAAAAATGGGATCCCATTTTCACTGGCAGAGCACTTGGGTCACCACAGGCACCAACACAAGTGACGTTGAACTAGCCATGCCCACCCCGGCCATGCCCATGCCCCCCCAAGGTCAAACACAACCCTGATGTGGCCCTCAGTGAAATCGAGTTTGACACCCCTTCTTCTATACATGGAAATAATAAAAGCAAAGAAGTCATTGTAATAGAAAAAGAGAGAAGAATCATGTTGCTCAGTGTCTCAGACAACAATTTTTTTAAATCAAGCTTTGTGTGATAGTTTCACAAGTAAACTCCTGGAATAATATATTTGCTGCCCCTTTCTGATAATGAAGATGCTGATAATTCAGAGCAGCCCAGGACTATTATTATTAATAGCATATGGCATTGTTACATTAGCCCAGAAACCACAATGCAGTCACAGAGTAATAGTTTGGCTGACAATTTACCAGCTCTCTTATAGGGCACACTCGCATGCTTCCCAGGCCATGTCATAGGAGGGCAACCTGGCTTCACACAAGAGAAAAAAGATTATCTGCTCTTCCTGCAGCAGCATCCAAAGTCCCCTCCTTTCCCTGGATCTGCCTCACAAATGGGCATCGCAACCAGGAAGGTTCAGAGCTGGCAGGAATCTGACTGACTGCATGGAGCACCAACTCATCTGCCCACTGAAGTGGTACCTATTTTTCTACTCTCATAGAACATGCTTTTGAATTGCTAGGTGAACAGAGGTTGTGGTGAGTGATGGGAGCTCACCCTGTTAGGTGAGCACTGCTAGGACTTGAGCAGCGGGAACAGAGACAATCTCTAGTGTCATTAAGCCACCGAACCACTGCACTTCCCAGCCATGGACTGATGTTCTAGAATCTAGATTATAGCCCAATTAAATAGAAATTAAGATGTGAAAGGACAGAGAGAAGACAGAATTGACATACAGAAAATGTTTTGAACATTCAACCTCCCAAATTTCAATGTGATATAAAATGTATTACTCAGTAGCCTAAAATTACTATTGTTCAGTTAATTCAGTGTCCATATTTTTTTCCAATCCCACATGCACTTTGGTTGGATCACATTTCTTTCAAATCACCTTCAAAAAGGTCTCCGACAACCATCCTTCTGTCTAGAAATGTCAAATACTGTGTTCTGAAGCTTATTAAAGGTCAGAGGGATGATAAAATCAGAGAAGAAAAAGATGAAGTAACTCAATAGAGTTTTAAAAGGATTAAAAAATTTAAATCCATCTGGTTTTCTAAAAATGACAAGCAATTCACTATGTTCTCTAAGAAATAAACAGTAGAAAGGGATAAATAAATTTTGATATCATGCAAATAGCTGTTAATGGATAAATGATACCCAATTATTTCAAATTTTTACTGAAATGAAACAGAATCCAGTTGGCCACTGAATAGAATGACATCTATTGACTGGGTGAACAGTGCTTTTATCACAGCAGTACATTACCTTACAATAGGTTGAATCCTGAGCTGGTTTTACCTAACCCAGGATAAATGCACAACTACCAATGACAAATTCTTGAAAGTATGATAAGTTTCTGTGTACAGTCATTATAGTCTCAAATTAATAGAAAACAGGACCTAAAGCTGATTGACAGTACTGAACAGTGAGAATTTGGAGACTCTAAAGACAGAATTTTAATTTCAGTCTGCAAAAATTAGATTTAGCCCAGTCTTTAAAATTGTCAACATGCTCTCCACATTTGTGGTCTGCAGTGTCAATGACTTCAAAACACATCATGGCAGGAGTTCTGAGTCAATAATTTGAACAGTTCAAATTTGAACTAATTGAAAAATTATCTTTGAAATTGATGAAAATCAAGGAAAGGTGAAAAGATAAATTAATCATCTTAACTTACAGACTGATGATTTCAGTGCAGATTAAAAATAGAGTTGGTAAACAAGAGCAGTAAAATATCAGTATCTCTCCTATCAACATCACAGGAATATGGACAGTTTAAGGATAACTTAATCAGTAATTCCCTGTATGTGTATGATGGCTCCTTTGAAATCTATGCACTGTTGATCCCTGTGTAAATAGATCACTTGAAGGAATTCCAAGTTTTCAGCAAAGTATCAAAATACACAACTGAATTCAATTAAATTCAAATCTTATTTTAATAGCTATATTTTTAAAATATAAATCAGAATATACCTTTTTGGGCATAGCAAGCTGTTGAGAATGTCTCTGGATTTCACACTATTTTCATGCAGTGCAAGAAAGATGAAGAGTTAACTTCCCATCATGAATCCTCGAACAATATTTCAAAATTATTGATGTTTCTGCAAATACACCTGGAACCACACTTCTTTCTCACTTTCGAGACTGATGTGAGATTTGAAAAACTAACTTCCATTGTTTATATGCTTATTTATTTAAAGGAGGCTTATGATAAAATGAACCGGCTTGGATTATGAAATATTTTGCAGACATATGGAGTTGAATATAGGCTATTGAATATAGTAAAAGTGGTATATGGGGAAAATAAAGAATGAGTGATTAAAAAGTTTAATGTTTGACAAATGTTTCAACATTGAGAAGGGAATAAAACCAGGACATGTGATGATCTTATAATTGTGTAATATATTGATGGATAAATGTATGCTTGTGTTTATTTGAGTTAAGTTGCTTATGGATTTTAGCATGTGTGCACTCTTGTATGAAAACTATGTGATGTTTGCAGAAAACCTGAATGGTATAAAATGGGTGTTATATTATATGATGCAATGAGAAGAATGGATCTGAAAATGAATACAACAAAGACAAAGTTAGTTGCATTCCACAGATAAAATAATTGACTGAAAGATATAAATCACTAAAAATCAGAGCAAGATAAAGTCATGTTTTTTGGTAGAACGTTTATTAAAGATGAAAAATGGGTTGTAAAATCAACTCTTTTTTAGTTACTTACATTGTGGTAACTTTGTAGTAATTCTATTGGTGCTCAATTTGTGTCTCGGCAAATACTGTGATAAAACTGTCAGTCTAAAGCAAGCAACAAGACTTTTTAAAGTTTATGCGGCACAGAGCAATTATTTCAAAATATGAGAGACATATCTCAGTTTTATGAAATTAAAAACTGAATACAAGAATTAAAAAGTGCAGGTAATTTTGTGTAACTGTACAAACACACACAGCATTTGTGTGTGTAATAATTCTCCATTGGAAAATGGCTTTGAACCATTGGAAAATGGCTTTGACCACCTCCACTTTTATATCCACATGGAATTAGGCCAATATTAAAAATTAAAACAAATGGTAGAAGTATAGAAAAATACTGTATCTCTTTTTCTTTTTGTCCTATTCCAGTTAGAAGTGGTTTCAATATTTGGAACCATTCATAGGTTGTGTAAATCAAATGGAAAGGGAGGGAAATTATTTTTGTTATTTTAGGTATGAAACCCAATTGGCTTTTTGGGGTCAGAATGACAGATGGAGCTGGTTTCTTTATATTACTTCTCTCTCATTGTCTTGAATAGGAGAAAAAGTATTATGAGCACTCCAGATTCAACCTAGCCCTAACCACATTCTCATGAAAGCAGTATATAGCATTCTGTATATTCATAGTTCCTGATGGAGCTAGCTGCTCACAGTAGTTCTCCTATTTTGTCTGTGACATCCATACTATTTGTGTACGCTCTAAGGAAAAAAAGCTCTTCGATACATATACATCAGTGCAAAAGCCTTTCCAATCTATATACTATATCAGTGAAATAACAGGTTACATGCCTTATTGAAAGCAAATTTTTCAATGGTCATTAATCACTACTCCAGGAAGATAATATGATCATTGGATTAAAATGACCAAAAAGTTCTTACTGTAAACAAGTGGGCATTTTGCATTAAATTCTACACTTAACATTGTTCACAAATGGCCAGTCATGGCTATCGTTACGTTGGCTAAATACACTGAAATATGATAGCAATTTCCTCTCTAGTGAAAGGAATAGACTGAATAGTGCTGCACCTGGTGGAGCTGGTCTGGTTTTAGAAACCAAGCAGAGTCAGGTCTGGTTAGTGATCAGATAGCATACCATTAAAGAATGCCAGAGGTGTACGCTAGGTGGGAAGTCAAAACCATCTTTATCCTTTTATCAAAAATATTACAATGTAGTCATAAGCTTGAGGCCCAATTCATTTTGCTTCCCACCTCAAATTACATAAAAGCTAGAAACCGTTTTTTGGGTTTTTTTGGTTAGATGAAGAATGGGGGTCCGAGGTAACTCATGGTCCCCCTGAGATGATTGGCTGGGAGGCTGCAATCCTTTAACTCTAATTTTTAATCCAGGATTTGCAGCCTCCCTGACATATCCCTCAAAGGCCTCACTTTTGGCTCTGCTGCTAGTGCAGCAAAACTGGCATTAAGAGTAGAGATTTGAGTTGCCTCATCAAGGAAACTTCCAGCAGTAATTCTTCAGAAGGCAGAGAGGAAAGAGCTGTCCTTCCCTGCTACCCTATTCATAAGCAATACGGCAATACTGCTTAAAACAGCTTTTGGACAAAGTATGTAAGCTTCTGTTGTGAATGCATTAATGTTATTCAATTATTTTCTCAAATGCCATGAATAAATGGTTCAGGGTCCAAGCAAACTTAAAAAATGAGGGTACAAATTATTCACAGTCCCTTTTTTCTACATCTTAGTTGCCAAGCCCATCTTCTCTTTTCCTGTATGCTTTGTTTAACATTTGTATTTCTTCTTGATAACCCTCTTTTTCCAAGTGCTGTTTTTTACTATTCTGCCTGTGAGCTTCAACAGTGTCAGGAATGGATATGTTCAGATCACTGTTGGGATTGCTTGATGGTATGAAGAGTGAATAAGATGCTGTTTCTCCTAAATCACATGAGACAAATCTATTTTCTTTCCGAGAATAACGTAAGGATGGAGAGCGGACCTGGGCAGAGGATTGGCTAATATTACTAATGATGGAAACAGTGTCCATGGCTTCTTCATTGTCACAAATTTCAAGTACCTCTAAATGAATCTTCACATTGGTGTCAGTAAATGTGGTTGGAGAATCCTCAGGATTTGGCTCATGGCCCACACTCTTGGAGCGATACACTTCAATTTTCTTGGATGTGGGAGTGATTTTTTGTCCTTCTGTGCTTACCTCATATGTAGATAAAGAGAGGGTTTTTCCTGTGGGAGCTTGGAGAGACACCGTTCCTTGAAATGCACACAGAGGAATAGCTAAGGCACCGCCTGAACGCTAAAATGAGAAAAATTGTTATTATTTAATGTTGCTTCCACAAACGAAAAACAGTTGTCAACAATCTAATTACATCTCATTATTTTCACGGCTATATGTTGAGAATACCTTTTAAAGGCCTGAGATGTAACTGACAGTATAAAAATACATACTTCTTTATTTACAGTTCTTATCCTGATGTGTAAAACAGAATTTATGTATCTTTTATTGACTCCTTCGGTTTCCCACACAATTGCACAAAACCCACTATTCCCTTTTATGTTTTACCATCAAAATTTACAATTTTGACCTTGCAGGTATTAGCATCTGTCCAATGTTATCAAAGTTTGGAAGCTAAGCAGAATTAGCCCTGGTTAATACTTGAATAGAAGATCTCCAGAGAATATCAGAGCTATATGCTTCTATCTTGAAAACAGTGCAAAGTTACCAGAGTTTCATAATGAAATAATTATCTTCCTGAACAAAGAACCTCTACCCATTAATCTTGTTTGCTCGTTTGGGATGTATCAAATTACAATTATTAATCAGTGAGGGGATTATGTTGATAAATTGATTGTATTGGAGTGTATAATTTTATAAACTAAAGGCAAAAAAATATAACATGTAAATGAACTGGGCCAAATAGCCACTACTGCCAGATATTCCTCAACTTACAACCAGTTGTGCAATAGCAATAGAACTTAGACTTATATACAGCTTACAGTTCTTCATATCCCTCTCAACTTTTTACAGAGTTGGCCTATTTCCCCCAACAATCCACGTCCTCATTTTACCACCTTGAGAAGGATGGAAGGCTGAGTCAACCTTAAGCTGATGAGATTTGAACTGCCAAACTGGTGGTAGCAGCTGTAAGCAGAAGTAGCCAACAGTGGTGCATTCTAACCACTGTGCCACCATAGCTTTTCATGACCATTTGAAATTGTGATAGACTTTCCCAGAGCTACTTATGACCTGCTTTCAGCTCATTAGGGCTGCATACACCTTGGTCACATTACCACATTTTAGGTGTTCAACAACCAGTTCACATGTATGAGTGTTTGCAGTACCTCACAGTAATGTGACACATGATTTGTGACATTTTTCGTCAGTTTTTGACTTACTTCTGTACTCCAGCAATAAATGGGGAAATAAATGGCCCAGGTTTGCTTAACGTTTGCTTAATGACTGTTGCAAAAATGTAATTTTTAATCTGGTCATGTAATTCCTTGACTGATGATCATAATGACTTATGACTATAATTTTGAGTTTGAAATAATTATGGTTGCAAATCAAGGACTACCTGTATCTCTGCAGTAGAAAAATATACAAATATATTTGCAATAGAAAAAGATATATATGAAAAATAAATTCATTTTCATGTTCATTACCCAGGCTGTTGAAAATGCAGAAAATTTTATTATTTCTAAAGAAAAGAAGAGAGAGAATCAACTTTAAGAGATCAAGGCGACAATCTGATGCACACTTTTCTGGAAAGAAAAACATCTCAATCTACTCCTGAATATACACAAGTAAGCTTAGTTTATAGAAGACATGAACAACAAGACCAAAAACAGCCAGAAGAAAAATTAATCATCTACTATTTTCCTGTACTTCCTGTACTTAGTGTTTCCTGTACTGAGTGCCTAAATTATGATGTTTTGCACCGCCAATAAATGGATCTATTTTGTCTTTTTGGTCAGTGTAGAAAAGCATGTAAAGTGAAAATGTGTGTAAAAATCTGAAAAATATCTCTAGTTTCACCAGTGACATCCAAATGGTGAAGAAGTTATGAAATGTTATTGAGCTGTGGTTAGAAAGCAGTATTGCACGCTGACTCTTTCCCCAACCAGAAGTTCGATCCTGACTGGTTCAGGGTTGACACAGCCTTCCATCCTTAAAGTTTAGTTAAACAAGGACCCAGACTGTTGAGATGCTGACATCTGAAACCATTTAGAGAGTGCTATAAAACACTATGAAGCAGTATATAAGTCTAAGCTCCATTGCTATTTTATCCCAGACAGATTGATGTACTGAAGTGTGTGGGCTGCCATTTAATGCAAAAGAAATACCAGCTATAAACATTGAAGGATAACTTTGCATTTTAGTTTCTTTCTAATATACCTTTGTATTCATGTTTGCAGCTTGGAGGCTTCATCTGAAATCTATTCAGGACATGCATCGACTGAGATGAAACGCTGAAACACCAGATTGGATACAAAGGGAGTTTTTGACTTCAGGCTTGCTAATTAGATTTCTGGCAGAAAGTGGTCAATGTTGCAGGCTATAAAAAAATTCTGGAACAGTAGGAGCACTTTAAGGGGAATGAATCTTGTTGAACAGAATGAAAATCTAAAATCATCCCTGAAATGGCTCTCTGGTACAATTTCTGTAATGGAATGTGTGTATGATCTTGGGGGATAAGGGAAGAGATACTGCCTAGGACAGGGGTCCCCAACCCTTAGGCTGCAGCCTACTATTGGGGCATGGGCTGTTCAAAGCCAGGCCATGGGAGAAATGGGCAAGCATGTGTATCTCCATCTTGCAAGCAGCGGGCAAGTGTGCTCATACGTGCAAGGAGCTTTGTGGAGCTTTGTGCGTGAGCACAAGTGCCTGCCACTTGCATGAGTGGACCTTTGTGCATGATGAATGGAGCTGTGCATGCGTATGTTCACCTGCCACTCACATGCCTCCCCTGCGTTGGAAAGTTTGGGGACTGCTGGCCTAATTAAATTAATAATTTAATATAAATTAATCAGGCAATTAAAAGGAGTGGTGGGGAGTTGGACCTTAAGACTTGCAAGATACTGTTAATGTAGCCTTATAGTAAAGTAGAATTATCTCATCCAGTCGTGTTTCCTGTCTGGTTTGCACAGATGTGCTTACAGTTTCTAATTATGGTCTTGTGTACAAGACCATAATTAGGCAAGAACTACCAGATATATTTGGGAGATCTGTTTTTTCCTTCTTTCTGTTATTAATCATAACTTTTCATTGCTCTTTTTTCCTACCTTTTTACCTCTTTTCCTTGGAACACAAAGCAAGCAGGAAAAGAGGGAGAGATGGAGGAAAGAAAGTTGTTGCTTTTATTACTCTAAAATTTTTTATGAGCAATCGCGATGAAAACATTAATGGAAAACAATGACAATCTATATGTGGAACAATTTAATTTAAAGAACATCTTTCATTTTCCTAGTGTTGAGTTATAGTCTTCATTCAATTTTTCTTTCCGCATGTTTCTCCACACAGACATATTACAGTGCTCTTCAGCAAGTGGAAAAAAGGACTTGAAGAGAAATTCAAATAATAAAGGATGGATGAATAGATGGAATATTGTTTGGACATGCTGTACATTAATTCATTCACAAGCCTATATATCACAGACGAACACAATACAGAAGCCGGATGATGGCAGATGAGATTCTGCCGAAACGTTGCTACAACTTTAAAAACACAACTACAATGACGTGGGATAATACCC
>BHFT01004465.1:0-10899 GCA_004320025.1 Laticauda laticaudata
CAACGGATGGCAAGTGTTTCTCTCCATTTTACATCCTCTTTCCATCCGTTGGTGCTGTGTGACATGGACTTTAGTTAGGTAACCAGCACTAAAGCAGAGATGCGTTCATATTCAGAATGATAGATTCATGTCTGCTTGTATTTCTCTGAAGTAAGGGGTTTGAAATTATTAAAGCAGTGGGTTAGCAGAGCTTTCCATTCAAACAGAAACGGTAAAGTTTCTGAAATCTGACAGACCAGCCTATTCCACCACCACCCCACCTTGGACTAGTTGCAAATCACTTTGCAGAATGGCATAGTCTAAATATTTCACTTCATCTCAAATTCATCTCTGTTTTACAAAGAACTTGCCATGGAATTATCTCCAAGCTTCTTTTTTTCTCACATCAAACTGCCCAATGCATTCATGGGATGTCAACTCAGTCTGAAGAGGATTGCATACCTCTGGCCCAAAATCAGCCTTTGGAAGAAGAGGAAAAAGTGGAGAAGCAGAATAATAGTTGAGATTGGCCTAGATATGTATAGGAAGATACTGGCATTAAGCAATTCAGTTATTCTCTCCCTATTTTTCCCTGTTTTCTCTCCCTCTCTTTCTCTTCCTCCCCCTTTCCTCCCTTCTCCCTCTCCCTACTTTTCCTTCTCTTCCCTCCTCCTGTTCTCTTTCCCTTTCCTCCCCTTCTCCCTCTCCCTTTCCCTACTTTTCCTTCTCTTCCATCCTTTTCTCTCTCTCTCCTTCCTTCCCTTCTTCTCCCTCTGCTTCTCTCTCTGTCTCCCTGCCTTCCTCTCTCTCACTTTCCCTCATCCCTTGCTTCCTCCCTGTGTCCTTCTCCCATCCTCTCTCTCTCACACAAACATGTATGCATATGTGTGTACACATATGCCCATAGACAAACAGACACACACACACACACACACAAACACACAAATGCTTTTCTTACCCACAGCAAAACAGATGACAAAATGTGGGTGCAGTTTGTCACTTTCTCTGCCATCCTAATTGCTCCAGCAAAGTGCTGCATGAAAAATTCATAATAGTATACAAAACAGTTCCGAAAGGATACCAAAATTATTTTTAGCTCGACAAACAGCCAAAATCTTTTCAAAGGTGAGATTCAAATAGTGCAAAGGAAAAAGAACTATCTATAGAATGTTCATATCTATCCTTAACCCCCTTCCCACCTTTTGACAGCAGGAAAACTATTTTGAAAAGAAAATCATAACCATATGCACTTCTGTAGAAGATGCTAGGAAAGTAACTCTTCTGTTCTCAGCTAATTCCCTTGGCTAAGGAACATATAGAAAATGCTCAGGATAGGAAAATTGCACATTTAGGTTTTTTTTCCTTCTAAAAGATGGTTCTTTTAAAAAGAAGACTGAAAGCCAATTATCTTGAGATGTCGGAAGGGGCCTTCAGTTACAATAGAGTGATGCAGATACAATTATTTAGTAATATAATCACTGAGACTCAGCTTTCGTGGACTCCTGATATGTAGGTATATTGTGCACTTCTAAGGTTTTTGAGGAATATGAACTTGAACATAGTATGTAGGTGTGATTCACTTGAGACCAACTTTATATAGTCTTTTTTTTCCTGCTATTTATGAAAAATAAGCAATATTACAACTGAAAAAGGGAGGGAAATTATGCAAATATCTGTAGGACCAGGCTGAAAATTAATTTGTTTCACTCAGCTCTTATTTAATTGAAAGTTCATTATTATTAATTATAGAATAGAACCTATAATGAAACTGGTTAATACTGCCTGGTTTTGCCTTATTTTGAAGGTAAATTCAGCTTTTTATCTTTACCAAAAATCTTTCGGCTTAATAGGATTGCTTTCTTTATTTTGGATTTCAGCTGAAGTTTTTCTACCAAGGCTGGCCAAATTCAACAAATATGTTTCAACTCCAGGAGACGAAATCCTTGAAGCAATTCCTTTCAAGGTTGGTTACTTATGCCTGCTAGCTTCAAACACGCTCACCTCAATCTTCTCACTTAAAACCAGTGACTCACAGTGAAATTTGGAATTAAAAATAAGTACGACATTTTAGACTTTCTGGAAGAATACGTTCAATACCGGACAACAGTTGCATAGACATAATATATCAGCACATTTAATGCGTTAATGATTGGAAAACCAGTTTTTATTAACTGTGTTTATGAGAAGGAGAAATAATGACTGGAAGGATAAAAGGGTGAAATGTGATACTCTCGGTTGACATCATCTGTCCGAGAATCTCTAATCCCAATAAATGCTTGGCTAAAAGAACCAGCCTTTAATCTTTGCAACATTTCTCCTCCAGTGTGAAGTAACTCAAGAAGTTGACTAGATTCAAATACTAAGTTAAGCCATCATTTGCTTAGCATTGGCTCCGTTCACTTAACTTACTAAGATGAAACCAAACCACAAAGTGGTACGTGAGTCTAATCATTGGCAGTTCTATTTTGATTCAATGAACAAAACAACACTGTGGGTAAAAATGACTGAAGGTATTACAATTAAAATAGCTATGTATTTCTAAGTAGCATGATTTTTCAGCACAGTTAGGTACTAATACCACTCTGTAAAGCCTTCGTAAGATCACACCTAGAGCACTGCATCCAGTTTTGGTCACCACACTAGAAAAAATATGTTGAGACTCTAGAAAAAATACAGAGAAGAGCAACCAGGATGATTAGGGGACTGGAGACTAAAACATATGAAGAACGGTTACAGGAACTGGGCTTGGCTTGTCTAGGGAAGAGAAGGATCAGGGGAGACATGATAGCAGTCTTCCAATATTTGAGGGGCTGCCACACGGGGGAAGGGGTCAAGCCATTTTCTAAAGCGCCTGTAGACCAGACAAGGAATAATGGATGGAAACTGAACAAGGAGAGATTTAACCTGGAAATAAGGAGAAACTTTCTGACAGTGAGAACAACCAATGGAACAGCTTGTCCTCGGAAGTTGTGGGTGCGCCATCACTTAAGACTTTCAAGAAGAGATTGGGCTGCCATTTGTCAGAAATGGTGTAAGGTCTCCTGCTGGGCAGAGGGTTGGGCTCGATGACGTACAAGGTCCCTTCCAACTCTGATTGCCTGTTATCTGTTATAACCTGTGCTGTTCCAGATATTAGTGATTCAATAACTTGTCCTAATTAATGAATTGGCTGGCTGAGATTGATGGGTACTGGAATCCAAGTCTAAGTATTATTTTCACCAGACATTATTTTGATTTTGCAGAGGTTTTCATTTTTTTCCTGAATGACATTAATTCAATCCATTTCTACATCTGTTGATAATTTCGTGCATTCTCAGGTGCACTGAGAAATTCCTTATTTCTCAGACAGAGCACCCAAATATATACTATTTTCTAGTGCATTCTCCTTTAATATGCACATTTTCTCCGTAACACAGGCAGCGATTTTCTGTAGTTTTCTGGAATACGCACATTTTTCTGTTCTTTTTTTAAAGCACCAACTTGCATATAACATCAGAAAAGTACACATATTGGTCTACCAAAAATTCAAATTCGGAAACTGATGTCAGTAAGTTCAAATTAAAAAGTTTGGATCTAATAAATGCCTCCCTTCTCTTACAAAAGAACAAATTCCTCCAATAGCATTTTTTGCAACCCATGCTTCCTTTTGCTTCTAACTATTCCCATTGTATGAAATATTTAGGCTTGTACATATTTTTTTAAACATCATTGAACTATCAAAACAAATGAGATAAACAGGATTCTTCTCACCATTATGAAGAAAAAAGTAAATAGAAGTATAGATCTAACAAATACTGTAGAAGTAGAAGCAATAAGGAGCTAGGGTAAAGTTTGAATGCCATGTGGCTTCCTCTGTTCCCTAGCTTCTGATGGGAAACTGGGGCAATAAAATTTCTTATGCTACTCTTCAAATTCTTATATAACTTGAAGTAGGAGAAAGGAGATGTGTGGGTAGCACAAATTTGAAAACAATAGATATTTACAATTCCTCCTTGATGATGCAGACTGTACTAGCAATATAATTTACCAAAAAAACCCCACCCCACTTCTGTGAAAGACAAAAATAAGTTTTAAAAAATATTTTATTTTAGGAAAAATAAATTCTCAAATTAAAAATAAAAAGGAGAAGCCAAATTAAATAGCTGGAGTAAATGGCCAGATGTTATTTGGTGCAGATCAGAATGTTTATTATAACATTTCACACATGTAACACTATCTGCAGTTAATTTTTAAAATTCCCCAATTGACTTTGGTCAATGGAAGTTGGCTCAGAAGTTGGCAAGCTATGACCACAAGATCATGCAACTGTCATAAATGCGAGCTGGTTGCCAAATAACCACGTATTTGGCAATCAAATGACCGTTGGGGTGGTGCAACGGACATAACTTTCAGGATGGGTCGTAAGCCACTTTTTCCAAGGTTGACATAACTTTGAACCATGGCTAAATGGTTGAGGCCTACCTATTTAAGTATCAAACCAAAACAAAGGAATAAATGCATGTATATGTACATTTGTATGCAGAGCTTCTAATATTGACAAGCATTCTTTGAACAGTGGCACAACTCTCTGTTTTCTTTTAAAAATGTACAACAGTCTGGAAATTGTATGAAAGAAAAATCTAAAATGAAAGACTTATGTCCTGCTCTACTGATGTTTGGCCACCTTGATGAGGTTCATGCTCCCATGCATTTAAAAGGGGTCAAATGGGTACCGAGCTATCCATATCTAGTAGGTCTTGCATTTTTTTCCCTTAGGAACAAAGGAAGAATCTGCTAAATAGACCCAATTCTTGATCCAGTGGCAGAAGCTATGTTTTTCTGCCAGAAAGCCACATACATGTAGCCTCCCAAATTGAAAGCAGAGCTGAGGAACATCTTCTGCAGATGTTACTGGATTCCTTCATCAACCATAATCAGCCTAACACAGACTTGGATGTTTTGTATCCTGTGGGCCACATCTGGCCCTTTGGCTGCTCCTGTCTTACCTACTGTAACTGTGGCAAGGGTGGAGTGGTGGGAGATTGGACATCAATGGGACAAGGCAAAGTGGCAGTAGACAGGTCCCAGTTTTTCATTTGACCCCTTGAGAAAATTAACTGTCCACTCCTGGTTTAACCAGAGGAGGCAATTCCTCAACAACTAGGAAATCACAGATTCCCCACTCCTTTTGGAATAAAGGACTGGAATTATTTGATTATTTATTAAGCTTTTATGCCACCCTTCTGTTGAATCCCACTTGCAGTTTGTGTAACATTTCCTATCTTATATATACTACCAGTACATGCTGGTATGTGAAAAGAATATTAAGCCATATGGATCATAACAAAATACATGAATATGTTTGCAAACAACACCATACTTTACAAGCACAGAGAAGACATAAATGTTTGATGAAAAAACAAAAGAACAGACTCTAAAATTCATAAGCGTCATTTCAGCTTTAAATAGAATAATAGAATAACAGAGTTGGAAGGGACTTTAGAGGTCTTCTAGTCCGACCCCCTGCTCAGGTAGGAGACCCTATACCATTTCAGACAAATGGTGGTCCAATCTTTTCTTAAAAACTTCCAGTGTTGGAGCATTTCCAAATTCTGGAGGCAAGTTGTTCCACTGATTAATTATTGTGTTTGATCCAAGAATGCCTCCTCCCCTCCTCTTTTCTCCATCTTAAAGAAACCCATCATTGTGAAACATTCCTGTATTTCTCACATTTATCTTTGACAAAGGTTAAATCTATTTTTACAGTTGTGATCACCCCAATGGGATGGGAGGTATGGGACAATTAAAATATATATCTGATAATGACAAAATTGCAGACAAAAAGGCCACATTTATTGATGCCCTGAGTATGGGATTTAGATGGTTATTTGAATTAGCAATTTCATAAAAAGAGGGGAGGGAGGAAACTATGAATTGTTTTTCCACTCTGACTTCAAATGTTTGATCTTAGGGAAATATTTTCAGTGAGAGGCACCATTTCCATTTTCTATTTACCACATCCCCATAAAATCAGACCAGCCATATCTATTTCTCGATTTCCAATAATTCTAAGAATTACATTTCATTTTCCATATTAGTCAGTTCTAAAGGTCACCCAAAAAGGATGCAGGGAGAAATACCAGGAAAGAAGGGCTGTCACTGAAGTAAATCCATACTTTCTTTCTTGATTATGAGGCCCATATATCATATCTTACAAGGGTCATTTCTCTAGTGGAAGGGCTACCCAATCAGAAAGCATCATCCTTGCCATACTCAGTCCATTCTTGGCACCTGTATAGCTGAATGAGCAGGAATGTAAGTCATCTAATCATAAACACTCTCACTAAAATAGTGCATGTATCCCTCCGTGCTATTATAGTGTTTTATTCACGCACACATGTACACACATGCATACATGCCTACACACACACGCACACACACACACATTTTTTTTGCCTTCACATCAGTGTTGATTGCTGACAGTTGCATGAATTAGTCCCTGAAGTTTTCTTGGCAAGATTTTGAAAGTGATTTGCCCTTGCCTCCTCCCTAGGTTGAGAGAGAGATTGCCCAAGGTCACCCAGTTGGCTTTGTGCCCAAAATGGGACTACAACTTATGGTATCCAGTTTCTAGCCTGGTGCCTTAACCACCACTGGCTCTCTATACGAACACTGAGGGAGGGGGTGAGGGAGGGAGGGATGGGGAGGGAGAGACAGAGACAGAGGTAGAGATACAGAGAGAGTGTGTCTTGCAGTCTTGCACATATTAAAAAGAAATCTGAGTACAATCTGAATCTTCTACTGTCTTCTCTTTGGTAACACATTTTTTGGTTTATGATAAATTAATGGATCACCTTCTTTTTAAGGAAGGGATACCTGCATAGTTTAAATATATAAAGATGATCACTTTAGAGAAAAACCAGTTGGCCTATCAACTGGTTTTGTGTTGGCATCTTGCTATTACCAAATTTGTTTTACATCAGATGCTTTCAATAGTTGGAATATATATGCCAGGGAAGTGTCAATATAAAAGGTAAAATGGCCGATCTAGGCCAGCATCCAATATATCTTTTGTCTCAGGTTGTAAGTTAAATATGTTGGATTCACAAATACTATAACAGCAATGATTACTCTGGCCTCTATATTGGGTAGCAGGGTACTAGATTAGCCTGCTTTCCATTAAACTCCTCATGTTTTCTTGACAGAGCATCTTCTCCTTCAGTTTATTAGAGAAGATAAAAGGCATTCCTCTCTTTCTGCCAATAAACAAAAATCAAGCAAATACACGGAACTTAATGGCAGACCTAAATAATAATTCTTCTCAATGCAATGGCATAACAGTTTCCATCTGAAGCACAGTACACATAGGACTGTAAGTAACAGAATTTAAGGCAAGTTTATTGTAACCCATTGTTGTGGATTATCCAATAAAAACACAGCTGCTGTTGTTCCAGCAGGTTATACAGGTATCACTTCCTGAAATAAAGTTATAGTCTTACATCCACTTACTTATGGGTGGATGCTATTCAATGCCATTGAACATCTGCTTAGACCTTCATGAATTACCAAGCAAATGGTGGTTAAAATCATGATGTCAACCCTGAAGCTGGCCTAACTGTGGCCATTTTCTTTTTTGTAGCTTTTCTCTAAGGAGGTTTCCTTTCGCTTAGCTTCAGGGCTGACACAGCCTGGAGCAAGGGGCCAGAGAGAGGGGTGTAGAGATAGCTGGGTGTTGTAGCCTAAATAAAATTATTTCCCCTGGAAATCAAGGATATTCATTCAGGTGTTCAAAAGGTGAAGACTGAGGTCACTTAGCAATTGGACTACATGCTGATTGGATCATGTGACTGGGGACTCTGGGGGGTTTCTTCTAAGGAAAGTGGATATAGCATTACAGGCTCAGCCGCTGATACCATTCTGTACTAATAAGCTTTATTCTGTAAAATTGTTTTCATAAATGTGAAATACTGAACACTAAAAATATTTTTGACTAGACAAGTTTAAGAGCTCACAGTAAGGAGCCAGATTGTTTTGTATGGAATGTATATATGGTGGCATAACATAGCTCTACATATTTCAACTGAAGAAAAATATCACACGTCTACTTTCCTCCATGCTACATTTTAGGCCCACAGCTATTTTGACCAAAGGGCTATCATGAGGAAAGCCATTCAGACAGAACTGAATAAAGCTTGTTGGTCCACAACCGGATGTTTCTCTATACAGTGGAACCTCTGGTCACAAATGCGTCTGACCATGATGAAATTGGATTCTGACAAAAAAATTCACAAATTTTTTTAATCTGATCATGAACACATACTCAGGTGGTAATCAAACACCTTGTGATGACCCAGAGTGTAACACAAATGTAACAAAATCCAAAATGTAAATAAATGTCCTTTAATGCCTCCAATTGGCCCCACTGTTCAATAATTCTCAGTTGGAGATAAAACATACTCAAAAATAGTCTTCAAAAGAAAGCAATACAGTCCGTATGTAATGAGCAGATACAGGTGAAAATAAAAACCAAACAAACTACAATGATGAAATTTCCACAATGGAACAGGAGAAGTAATTACTAAATTCAAGGAGATAACAAGGCACAGTCTGTTGGAAGGACGCCAACCAAGATAAATCTCAAACCAAAATAAAAAATGCTTTGTCTCCAGCATTTGCCAGAATGCGGGTCCAAACTCTTATGCAGTTCTCACACCTGCAGCCCATGAAGAGGATCAAGACTCTCTCCTCCCAAGTAGACCACTCTCTCCCTTATCCTCTCTTCCCTGCATGCCCTAGGATGGATAGGGGATGGGCCTTGGTCCTCCTCTGACTGCTCAGCCGGCCTCTGCCCTTCCCCAGCCTCCTCCACAACCTCTGGAGCCACACTTCCACTCCCTGTGGGCTGTTCCTCCTCTTCCTCAGAGTCAGTCTCCATCAGGGGCATGACACACCCAGAAATTCATGAACATGAAACATTAGTAGACAAAGAAATTGCCAAAGTTATGAAACTAATTATGGTTGTGATCAGAGGTTCTACTGTAGCTGGAATCAGTCTGCTGTTCTGCACAGCCTCCTTCCACAACTGGCATTCCAGAATTCTCAGTCTGTCTGGAAGATGCAATCTCAACAAAGCTAAAGGTAGTGTCGATAAGGGAGAATGTCACCAAGCTGCAGAAAGCTACTATGGAGCTTAATTTAGCAAATAATCAATTCAGGAGCACCTAGAGATGCACAACCATTAGGTCCTGGACTTAATTTCACAGGGTTACAAAACCAATTTCCAACATCTTCAACAAGGAGTCAATTTAGGTTTGGAAAGAACAAGCTGAGCTGACCAACCACACGGAGATGGAAAGGGGAAGAGAAAGAGGGGGAAATGCAGCTTGAGAAAGACAAGGGATCAATCATTTTTTTTAAACTCTGATCCAATCTCCAGGACTTCCTTTAGATGTTCCTGACATCTAATTTTTACACAAAACACTGAGGCCCTGAATAGGAATGGGGGGATTCCACTTATGTCATGGATCACCCCACGGAGAGCTAAGGGCCTCAACACTTCCATCATGAAAGACCCTAGTTAGGAAATTCCAGCGTGAAAGAGGCTGTAGATATTCTTTTTCAGAACAAACCACAGGATTGGTTTAGGCTGAAAGAGTAGCTCAAAGCTTAGTTTTTACATCTGTTTCCATTTAGGACAGAGGAAAGAGTCTATATTTATCCTGGTGGAACCCTTTGCTGCATCAACAGGATGTATTACTTTCCTAAAAAGGCAACTTTGTTTTATCAGTGAGGTGAAACAATCATCATTTGATATGAAATCTGGGGTCTCTGCGGAGAGAGAGACTTTTCTGTCACTCCGTCCTCCTGTAAAAACTACAGATATGAACAGGAAAATAGATGAGTCATAGCTATGTTGAGAATATATCTGGGCAACTTTCCCTCTGGTGCCCACCCAGTGCCATCCTGTTTTCCCTTCTGATAAGCTTACCAGGATGAGGCAGGCAGTGGCAATGATGAACATGTCAATCTTATACTTTAGAAACTATGCTTGTAACCAGTGGTGGAATTCAAAATTTTTTACTACTTCTGTGGGTGTGGCATGTCTTGGTGGGTGTGGCAGGGGAAGAATACTGCAAAATTTCTATTCTCTCCCCACTCCAGGGGGAAGGTTACTACAAAATCCCATTCCCTCCCCAGCCCACTAACCTACTTTCTAGCTCTGTTCTCCTGGACCGAGTAACAAAAGAAGACCCAGTGGATCAGCTGGGACTCAGGAGGCAGGGGCCAGTCAGAGGTGGGTTTTGCCGGTTCTCTGAAATACTCATAATTTCCACTACTGCTTCTCCAAAACTGGTCAGAACATGCTGAATACCACCTGCTTGTAACAGGATAGACAAATCCACCCAACATGTTAAAAAAGAATGGCAGACTTGTAGTAGCTACCATTGGATTCATCAGGAGTCAAATCTCATTCTTTTTAATGAATGAGCCACCCAAAGAAACACTGAATTTGCATAACTGTGTACATTGATGTTTGTTTAGATATACAAATTGTTATGTCACCCTAAAAACAAATGCAAGGATTTAAAATAGGCCTACTCTGTCCAAAATGACATTTGTACAAATGAAAGAAATCATTGCTAAGATAGGCTAAGATAATTGTAATTAACAGGACTACATTTGAATAGGGTTTTTTTTTTCTTTCACTAATGGGTTTTTCCAAACTTTTTCCTGTGACAACTTTCATACAAAGGCAACTGACTGAAAAAGCCTCCATTAGTTTTCCAATGCTTGAATAAACTTGGCAACGACATGCCAGCATGCTGCTATATGAATTCCATGCCTTTGATTTATCAAGATGGTGCATCATTGTGGTGATGGTTTACTAAGGGATGAACTGGTTCTTTTCTCTTTTTTTTTCTTGTATTGCCTTATGGAAAA
>BHFT01004466.1:0-33654 GCA_004320025.1 Laticauda laticaudata
AACAACGGATGGAACATTTTTCTCGTCCGCTGTGTCCTTTTTACAAACATTTTGCATCTGTCGGCCAGTGTGACAGGTCCTTTACATATTAACATACATAAGCCAACTGCACATATTGAAAGATTTTTGAGAAATTGAGCACCCAACTTTCAAGAACAATGGACTGAGTCTCCTTGTCATAGAACATAAAATCCTTCTGTCTTTTATGAAAATCAAATTAGATTAAGAAGAGTCTTGGAACTTCCTCAGATGCCTAATTTTAAGAGACAGAATCCTCTGATATTTATCTGTCCTTGTTTATCTTAATAATAACCCAAGGCAAAAATATCTGTACATTTTGCTAATTTATGGTTCACTTAAACATGATTTACTGAATTAACCCATTTAGCTGGGTTCATACAAGACTCTAACCCACAAACTGACTAAGTACATTTTAACCTAGTCTGTTGTGTAAAGCCAATTATAAAGTTAAAGCATGATTAAACAGACTACTAGTAAAATGGATGAACAAAGGATGGACATATATATTATGCTTATCACGCTGAATTTATTTTGATTACAGGTGTAATCTTCACCTGTGTCTCTTCACTCAGAATGGAATTGCTCAAATGGGATTTTCCATAAAGAAAGATGTATGCTCTTGAGAGTTTGTTGTCAAACTTCTCCAAAGACATAAGAACCTTAAAGCAGAAAGAAGAGCAAAAGAACACCAATACTTCACATTCTGATTTTTACAGCAGCATAAAATGGTCATCTCAAGCAGTGCTATCATAAAATTAAATCATTCCCTCTTGTCATTTTGGAGGGTCTCCTCTGACAGATTAAAAACTACATGGTGAAATGTAATTTCCTAAACTGAGGGTATAAGAAGTATTTGAAATATCTTCCTAGTGCAGAGGAGGCAGTTCACTTGGATTGTCTTCTCTGTAACAGCAGAGCAGAAATCATAGCTGGATACAATTTAACACTGCTACCTGCCTTGCAGGTACAAGCCACACTTGTCTAAGAGATCCTCAGAAAATACTTGGAAGTGACAGTTACATTAAGAAAACAATGTTATGCTACCCTTCTGTTTTGGAGAATTCTTACAGAGGCTTCTGTTTAAAAGACATCAAACTTCCTTGCTTAAAACAAGAGTCTTAACAAGTTCCATTCAATCAGTTATATACCAAGTAGAACCATTAATCATAGTAACTTGGGTCTCCCTGATTGTAGTGGGGCTGTGTTGAGGTGCATTGTGATTTTGAGATATAATCATCCTACATGCACTCACATATTGTAAAAGAATTTAGAGGTGACCTTGGTTAGCTATGGAAGAGCTATTAAGGAGGGACTTCAAGTGAGAAATTATAGTCTGGAGATTAAAGCAAGTGTTAGAAAGAAACTCAAAATAACTCCATCTTTATTTTTTTTAGTTTTTAGTATTGCTTCGTATAAAAGGAGATGGGAGAAACATAAATAGCCTTTCAAGATTGATACCAGTCCTTCAAGGCAGACTAGCTCAAGAAACAGACATTGCATGGATTCTAGAAATGTTAGTTTATTGTTGTAAAGCATTGTTACAGAATCTTGAAAGCCAAGGTCAGCTCTAAATTCTAGTTCCTTTTCATTGAGATCAATAAATAGAACCCAGATTGTTGGGGGCAAGATGTTGACTATAAAATGTTTAAAAAGACCTGTAAAGCACTATGAAGAATTATGAAGTTTCAGTACTATTGCTATTCCACAGTTTTAACTATATGTAAGGCATCCAGAAAGTATCCATGATATCAATCACTCCTAGACGTTATCTCTCCAATTGATTTATTAGAAACAGATCTGGCATGTCAAAAGCAATTTCCCAAGTGAAAGGTTTTTTGTGGGTTACACAGAATCCACTTTCTCTCTTCCCTTCTCTCCTCCTACTTCTACACTTCATAAATCACGAGAACCAATTCACTGCAACTGAAATTTTTTAATACAACATACAGAATAACCTTGAACTTTCCAACTCCTCTAACCCTCTAAAAAAATGTGGCAGCTGAATTTCAAAGCTGACACTATATTTATTGAAAGGGAATAGAAAAATATTACAGAAACCCTAACTTATCTCTCATGGTTCATTTAAATTAAGGGCCTCCATGTGAACTGGCAAAAAGGCTGTTGATTTCCCTGATAAGTGAGAAATGTACAAGTGGGCAGGAGGGAAATATCTTTCAGCCTTTGAAAATACCATTATATCCATTTACAGACATATTGGAAAATAACCAACCAAAGATGGCCTTACCTTTTCTGAAAGTCAGAAAACAGATAATCAGAGTTGGAAGGGACCTTGTAGGTCATCTAGTCCAATTCTCTGCCCAAGCAGGAGACCCTACACCATTTCTAACAGATAGGAGTCCAATCTCTTCTCGAAAGTCTCAAGTGATGGCGCTCCCACAACTTCCAAGGGCAAACTGTTCCACTGGTTAATTGTTCTCACTGTCAGAAAGTTTCTCCTTATTTCCAGGTTAAATCTCTCCTTGTTCAGTTTCCATCTATTCCTTTTCTGGCCTACAGGTGCTTTCGAAAATAGCTTGACCCCTTCCTCTGTGTGGCAGCTCCTCAAATATTGGAAGACTGCTATCATGTCTTCCCCTGGTCCTTCTCTTCACTAAAGTATGCCCAGTTCCTTTAACTGTTCTTCATATGTTTTAGTCTCCAGTCCCCTTATTCATCCTGACTGATCTTCTCTGCACTTTTTCTAGAGTCTCAACATCTTTTTATAGTGTGGTGACTAAGACTTGATGCAGTATTCTAGGTGTGGTCTTTACGAAAGGCTTTATAGAGTAGTTTTAGTACCTCACTTGATTCTTGACTGTCTCCCTCTGTTAATGCAATTTAGGATTGCATAGCTTTTTGGCTGCTGTTGCACACTTCTCGCTCCTATTTAGCTGGTTGTCCACTAAGAGTCCAAGATTCCTCTTACAGTTACTGCTATTAAGCCTCATTTCATCCAGTCTATATGTGTTACTTTTGGTTTTTTCTTGCCAAAGTGTAGGACTTTACTTTTCTTTTACATTGAATTTCATTTGTTTAATATGGCCCAGTGTTCTCGTCTGTCAAGATCCATCTGGATCTTGAGCCTATCTTCTTGGATGTTAGCTATTCTGCCAGCTTAGTATCATCTGCAAATTTAATTAAGTTCCCCTTCTATTCCCTCATCTAAGTAGTTTATGAAGATATTGAAAAATACAGGGTCTAAGACAGAAACTTGTGGCACCCCACTGTCTTACTTTCCTCCATATAGACTTAGACCCATTAAGGACTACTTGTTGAGTACAGTTTGTCAGCCAGTTGTGAGTCCATCTAGTGGTGGTGCTATCTATTCCACTTTTTTCTAGCTTACTAAGAAGTTGGTTAGGGTCTACTTTGTCAAATGCCTTACTGAAATCTAAAAATATTATGTCCACAGAAATTTGCTGGTCTGCTAATTTAGTCACTGTGTTGAAGAATGAAATTTGATAGGTTTGGCATGATCTGTTCTCAACAAATCCATGCTGACTGCTAGTTATTACTTCACTTGTTTCTTCTGTGTTTCTCATAAAAATAGGCCGGGTCTTTTTTTTTTTTAGCCCCCCCAAAACAGCTAGGATGTCTTTTCAGGGGTGACTTAATTTCCTCCCCCACATGCACCCCAACCTAGAGTGCCCCGTGCAAGGTCACCTCTCCATGAGGCCACTTCTATCGGCTGATGGAAGCTCCCCGAAGGCAGAGTTACCAGCCGCTTCTATCAGCCAGTAGAAGCGGCCTTGTGGAGAGTTAAGTGCGCATGGGCCACTCTAGGTGGGGGTGCGCATGGGGGAGGAAATCTTTTGGCCAAGAGAAGCGGCCTCAGGATGAGTGACCACATGCACTCCCCTTTCCACAAAGCCATTTCTATTAGCCAATGGAAGCTCCCCAAAGGCAGTCACCAGCCACTTCTATTGGCCAGTAGAAGCGGATTTGTGGTGAAGAGAGTGTGGGGCACTCGCCCTGAGGCCGCTTCTACTGAATGATAGAAGCGGCTGGTGTCTCTGTCTTCAGGGAGCTTCCATCGACCAATAGAAACAGCTTTGTGGCAAACACATGGGAGTTCACCACGAATCTGCTTCTACCAGCTGATAGAAGCAACTGGTGACTCTACCTTTGGGAAGATTCCATCGGCTGATAGAAACGGCTTTGTGGTGAGGGGAGTGTGCATGAGCGTTTGCCCCAAGGCTGCTTCGATTGGCCAATAGAAGCGGCTGGTGACTCTGCCTTTGGGGAGCTTCCATCGGCCGATAAAAATGGCTTAGTGGCAAGGGGAAGTGCGCATGGGCACTCACCCCGAGGCCACTTCTATCAGCCGATAGAAGCGGCTGGTAACTCTGCCTTCAGGGAGCTTCTATCAGCTGATGTTCGATCGGTAGTAGATTGGGATATTCTAGCCTAGGCTACATGCAGGGCTCTCCTAAAGGCAAGTTCCCCCCCATTTCTCTTCACCTCGTGTAGTTTTAACAAATGATGTGAGAAATGGCAGGGAAACGCATGGATTAAATAGGCCTAAATTTTGGGGGCAGGACTTAATTTCACCTGATGCCTAGAAATCATGCTGGGCCTTCCTATTGGTGGAGGCCATATTGTTGGAGAAACACAGTAGATGTTGGCAGATCTGTTTTTATTTTATTTATTTATTTATTTGGTTTGTCAATTGCTTACAAGATAATAGGTATAAGTAAAAGCATAGTTATGAATACATATAAAAGAAAAAAAAGAAACAATATGGACAGGACTGTAGCATGTTGGTGCCGCTTATTGCCCGCCCCTAGAGACCTCTTAGGAAAGGGGTGAGTCAATAATAGGACAGTCTAAGGTTTTTGGGGTTTGGCGAGAAACCACAGTCAAGGTAGAGTATTTCAGACACTGACCACTCTGTTATGCTGAAGTTCGTTATTTTCCTGCGCAATCAAGTTTGGTGCAAATTAACTTGAGGTTTGTATCTATTGTTTGCTCTTGATTGTATGCGTTGAAGCTGAAGTATTCATTGGACAGTAAGGACAATTGCAATGTGATGATTTTATACACTATGAACTGCGATCGGGACTAAGCTACGTTAAGTTCTTAGTTTTCTAGTCAGAAGATTTTGAGTCTTGGTGCACAGAGGTTATTCTGCAATGAGTAGAAGATGTGAGAACTCTTCTTGTGAAATATTTCTGGATTTTCTCAATTGTGTTAATAGTCAGATATGTTAATGTGGTTTTTGGCTATGTAATTACAGTGGGCTGCTAGCACTTTAGGTCATTGAGATGAGTTACTCAAGATCCTTGACAGAGTTTGCATCTATCAACAAGGTCTTGACTATTCAGCTTGTATTTTATTTTCTGATTTTTTTTTTTTCCAATATTGTAGGGACAGAGCATTTATTTTGTTTAAGATTTGGAAGTTGCCATTTTGTTTGACCGATTCTGATACATAGTTCAAAAGTCTTTTTGAGGTAGACAGTTATGCTGTGCGTGTTGAATAGCTTGTACATCATCAGTGAAGAGAACGCAGTTGCTTCTTAATATGATCACCAGAGGTCATTCTATGTAGAGAATGAAAAGAGTTGTCCTAGACTGCCTATGGAGGACACCACATGTTGAAGTACAGAATTTGATAGGGACACTCCCAATTTTGACCATTTGTGTCTGTTTGAGAGGAATGCTTCTATCCATATTGCAGGGTGTCCAAAGATACCATAATATTTTTAGTTTTAGGAGTAGTTGGATGTTGTACCAACTCAGTGTACCACTGAGTCAAAGGCTTACAGAAGTCTATTGTTTTGGTTGCATTTTTTGCTTTGCCCTGATCAATTTCTGTTTTTGCAGGTAAGAGTTGCAGATTACAGGATAGTTGTTTTTCTGAAACCAAATGGTTTATTAGAGAGTTGGTTGTTTGTCTCTTAGAAGAGCGGATAATGGATTGAGTAACTAAGTTTATTCCCATGAGCTTTACAGGTGACGAGCACAAAGAGATGATCTGTAAGTTTTCAACTAGGCTGTGTGCTCTCCCTTTTTTGAAGATGGGGATGACTGTGGCTTATTGACCATAGTTGTAAGGAGATGGTCCTTGATTGTTTATTATCTTTCTCCAGTACCTTCCCAGAGTATTTGAGGTTAGGCTGATTGTCTGTAGTTTCCTGGGTCTGTTTTTTCCCCTTTTTGAAGATGGGAACCACATTCAGCTCTTTCTCCAGTCTTCTGGTAGTTCCCAGTGCTCCAAGATTCTTGTAAAGATATGATGCAGTTGGTTCTGAGGAGACCTCTGCCAGGCCTCCTTTAAAAACTCTGGATGATAATCTTTCAGCCCGTTTGATTTGTGTTCATCGAGATTCAGACAGGTGTTCTCTTACCTTTTTTTTTTTTTTGCTTATTTTAACTTTTATTTCTGGTTTCTCTATTACAGTTATGTTCTTGGTGGGTTGAGCTATAGTTTCTTTTTGCGTGATGACCGGTGCAAAGAATGAGTTAAGCAGCTCTTCTTTCTCTCTGTTGCCTGTTACTTCCTTGCCATCTTTGTGACCAGGGGGAAAATAATGGAAAGTATGTACTGGGGCAAAAGTCCTATCATGATGCTTTCTTTTCACAGTTCTTGGATTTGTTTAGGTGCACATCCTTCATGACTAAATGTGAAAACAATAAACAGCTCTACCAGTGTAGGAGACCTCCTCACTAAGGTGCGAGAATCAAAAGGATGCTGGAGGTAGCTTATGGGAGTCCATTTGTATATTTTGGAAGACAAAGTTCTTTTTTCAAGAAATAATTTGATTAAAATCTAATGTTGCATCCTTGGAAGGTAAATAAATCAATGAGGAGAGGATCCCAAAAGAACTATTGCTCTCAGCAGTTTGGGTCACCTCCATAGGAATAAAGGAATTAAGAGATCCATTTGAATCCCTATAAGGAATGTTAGAGAGAGAGTGGGGAGGGAGAGAGGGAAAGAGAGCACACGAGGAAGACCCGACAGATCAGACTTCTGGATTGTTATATGGAAGCATTAATCACTAGCATCTCTCTTGATTAACTTGGTTCTTGGAGACAGAAAGTGAAAGAAACAGGGTGGTTTTGTTCTTGTAGGACACCATGTAACTCTTTTCCCTCCCACCATCGATGACTGTAGAGCCCCTTGTTAACAAATTTGCAGCATACATGTCACCAGAAGCATTCACTGTAGACCCTCAAGATCCAAAGTATGTCTGTGATAATTGAAGAATTGGGCTGTTATTGATTTCTAGGTCTAAATATGTCACCTAAGGCAACAGTGCATTGGTGCATTTGGAAGTAATGAACTGGAGGAACAAACATTTGCACCCACTTATGTTTCTCTCAGCCCTGGAACTATTTTCCTTGCCATATTCAGGGCTGCCACAGCAATGGCTGGCGAGCTGTGGGAATGGGAGGGGGGAGATAGAGATTTGTAACCAAAATAAAACTCTTTCCCCTGAGAACCAAGGACATTCCCACCAGGTGCGAAGAGGCGAGATGTGAGTCCAGATAAACTTGGGACTGTGACCTGATAGGACCATATGATGGTTTGAAGGGGCAGGAGGTACGAAAAATGTACTTTTTACTAGGGGGAAACCCAAAAGACTTTTGAGTTGGGTTTCTCCAGATGTGCCAATATGACATGCCTAATAAATCTTTACTTTGAGAAATATGCCTGCCTCAGAGTTTTGATTCTGTTGGGGGTGTTACTTGGAACCCTGACAATTTCTGTACTACATTTTTTGAAAAGAGGTGGGCAGCAGAGTAAATAGAAATTCTACTGCTTTATGTCTATCTTTTTTAACAAAACCAAGAAACAATTTAGAAGTGTAATTGGTTGATAAGAAGTTTGGATTAAAAAAGAGATGGAAGCATTCTTAGACCCAACTTACAATTATTATTTAATGACTTCATCTTTGTAAATAGAACTAAAATGATGGATCAGTGGCAAAGAATTGGAGCCATTGTGTTCAAATGCAATGAATTTAATCAGCTACCACTGATTACAAAAAAAAATGCTATCCACATTCATATTCCACTTAGGAGTCTTCCAAAGCAACAGAATGCATTTAATTTTAATGTTACATATTCTTAGACACTGATCTCAGGTTGTAAGTATGTTGTAGAAAGGCCTGGGATTTTTCTTTTCCCTCTTCAGATTTAAACTTTCATTTCTTTCCCCTCACAGAAGAATTGGAGAAATCTCACAACCACTTTTTCCTATGTAAACTTGGCAAAGGATTAATTCCATTCTAGTGTTCTTTCCTGAAATTGTTCCTCGGGGAGGTGGGATTCAGAAAGAGAAACAAATAAGAAAAGGAACCAGAGGAGGAAAAACAGTGCTCATCAAGATTTGCAGTGGCAGATTGTTGTTTTACAGAAATCCTATTGGGACAATCCTTCTGGCATCGAGGATGTCAATAGCAGATGCATTCACAGATGCAGTAGCCCACTGGAAATTGAAGGCAACAGCATTTGGCATGGTGGAAAACAACTTCAGGGACCAATTTGGAATATCTCTCTCTATGTTATCCTTATATTCAACCCCACAGAGATGAGAACATATGCCCTTTGCTGGTGATCAAATGCCAAAGCTGAAGTGAAAGAAGGAGTTAATGTTTTAATCAAGAAATTGTCTTGGATACACATGCTTGCTGGCCCCTTACATTAATTATGAAGCTCACAATGAGGGGAGGGGGAATAGAAATAATTAGAAAAACTCAAGATATGCTATTTTAATACAATGAGTCAATATCATTTTTGATGCATTAAAAAAAACCTCTCAATATGTAAATTTCCACTTATTCGGCCAATAATCCAGTATATATGCATGCATACTGAGCCAGTATGGTATAATGGCTACTGCATCAGGCTGGGAGACCATGAGTTCTAATACCATCTCAGATACAAAGTCAGCTGAGTAACCTTGGGCCAGTCATTTTCTCTCTGCCCTAAGAAGAAAGCAATGGCAAGCTATTTCTGAAAAACCCTGCCAAAAAAATTGCAGGGATCTGTCCAGGCAGTTTCTAAGAATTGGAAATATTCAACGTAAAAAGTGTGTGTGTGTGTGTGTGTGTATTATAAGGTTGTACTCAGTTTGCTCCACTGAAAAGTAGTGAGTCTCATGGAAAAAAAACAAAACAAAGGCCTGTGCTACATTGCACATGTTAAATCCAACATAATGATCCTATGCACCTAGGAATTCTCATGTACACCTAAATATTATATGTGCAACCAGGTCCGAAACAGAATGGCACAATTTCTCCATGGAGCTCTATGTCCGTGTTGAAGCTCTTAGTCAACCTCACACATGCATATGCATTCTATAATATAGAAAGCAAAATTAGCATGTGACAATGTAGAAGACGACCAAGCTGAACCCAAGAGAAGGGCCAGACATCATCAGTCTCAAGTCCCTTTGTGTCCACAAGAAATCTCTGTTCAGCACACCTTGAATCCCATTGATTCTTATCAACTGTCAATTTGCCTTGACTGTTAGTTGTTCAAATTTCTGTAGAGAGGGTTAGCATGCAATAAACCTGTATTAATTTGAACCATCTTCATTCCGAATTTCCTGCACTTGACAGACACATTCTTGGAACACAAAACTTTGTTTTAGCAGCTTAGTTATAATTTGAGAATATTTGCCAGTTCCTAAAGCATGAGAAGCCTCAGAATTTTAGAAAAGCCAGCTTACTCTAATCACTCTGACATTTCCAGTCATTCAAGTATGTTGTACTTGCAAAATCCGTTTATTAAAAAAGGGGGGGAGAGAGAATGTATGCATCTTAGTGAGGGGTAAAATGTGCCAGCTTTTATTCTCTTTTTGTGTAATATTGATGGTAAAGTGCTACCTCTTATATAATTTGTCTTTCCTAGTTAAATGAACCACTTAGTTGCCAAGAATAATAGAGGGCAATTTTTTTTTTCCCGGGTCTCCTTTTGTAAAAATGCTAAAGCTTAGTTAATAGCTCACTTAGACCTAACTTGGCAAAGCCTCACACACAGTTCTGAGTTCAGGTTGAGATACAGACTTCTTAGAAGCCATTTCAGGGTTTCTGATACTGTACAATGTGCTACTGAAACCTACCCATTTCTCTTTTTTTCTCTTGGTGTATAAGATTTGGGAAAATTGTACTGCATTTTAGAGTACAACTATCAAGGTAGTGGCTATACATTGTGGTAAGATTCACTTACCACGTTAAGCTGCTTTGACCAGTTTTGCTTTTGAGGGTTTTGTGAATTCACTCTTTGGTGTCAGTAAACCATAAGCTCATGACAAAGGCATAGTCCCATTAGGTTTTAACAGGCCATATCTGACATTTGAGTGAAAACCAAAGTTTTCATGGTTTTCATGGTTTTGAAAACCAAAGTTTTCAAGCATGGCAATAATGCAAAGAAGGTAGGGCCAAATCCCATCAATAAGTGAAATAAAAATTGGGGGAGAGAAGAGAGAGAAATTCAAGGATTTGATAGGGCTATTAAAATGTTTACTGATTTTTAATAATAATAGATTGGGAACTCAGTAATTATAAGGGTAAAAAAGAAAGACAGATTATTTTTTTCATTGAATTTCAAAAGCTGTTTTGTCTGTTCCTCTCCTTCACACAATTTTAATACCCTCTTGACACTAGCTAGCTGATCCAATGCATCATAAATAACTTAAAAGGTTTTAATTTGTAAGCCTGGTCATCCATTTGAAAGTCTAGGAATGTGTATAAATATGAATCTAAATACAATTCAAAGATTGGAAGAAGACTCATCCATCTTAAAAATACAGGAATCTGTATTTCTTATCATATCTAAACAAAATCTATACCTAATCATGACTAAACCTAAACCAATTCTATTTAATGAACTGTACTGATCTAATACCTATCTACACCTTCAGGAGAGGTATGTGTAGATTAAATAAAAATTGCTCCAACCAGAAACATAATTAAAGCACATTTATATTAATCCAGGAGAGCTTAAGAAAAGGACAATGATTTATGAGCAATATCATTTTTAAAAAGCACAAACCATTAAACCAGCATAAGTAAAAACTATTGGTTAAGAAGAGAGCTAGGCCTTGAAAGCATGGAAGGTGAGGGAGCAATCAGAAGTAGCAAACAGCATATCAGTTGTTAAGCCGCTATTTCTCAAATGGGAAGGTTTGACATTATATAATGAAAAATAACTTTCTTGACTAAATGGGTACACATTTTATTTTTCTCCTTTGGTAGCAAGGCTTGGACAAGTTTCATTTCAATGTATAAAATGTCTGTTGGGTTCATATATTGCTATTGCAAATAATTGCTTCCGGTTATTTATTTGTTTGTTTGTTTAGTTATTTTCAGTTTGTTTGTTCTATCCCAAACTGTTTTTTTTTACAAACCAACTCAAGGCAGTGAACATATTCAATACATCTTCCTCTTGTTACAACAACAACCTGTGAGGTGAGTTGGACTGAGAGAGAATGACTGGTCTAGCTGGCTTTCGTGGTTAATATAAGATCAGAACTCACAGTGTCATTTTTATGGAGATTCTCAGTCATCCAGGTCATGGTTATTCCAAAGGTGCTGTAAGCAATGGACTTTCCCCCTTCAACTGAAAAGAGTGAACTTCTGAAAGCCAGGTATTTCAAAAGGAATTCTTTATTGAAAGGAAGTGAATCCAGTAGTAGTCAAAGCAGAATCTAAGATGCTTCCAGGCATACAGTAATAGATTAAGGGAGTTAGAATCCGTCCCCTTATTTAGATGTGGTTTTAGTCAAACAAAGAACTAACATGTCCATTTTCCCCTCCCCTTCTATGGGAATGTATCTTAGAAGAGTTTCCCAGGGGTATCTTCCAGAGCTGGAATTTTTATGGTCCCTTCTCCTCTTGCTATCTCTCCAAGAGGTTACAAGTTTCTAGACATCTGGCTCCAGTCCTCCAGTTGTATATCATGTGCAAGTTGTTCAGATTCAATGTAAGATTTAATATATTCAGGTTACATCAGAAAAGATTACTTGTACCAACTCCCCCCCCCTTTTTTTTTTCTTCCATTGAAGAATGGCAGATGCACAGGTACATTTTCAAGAGGTAACTGGACTTTTTTGTTTTACCTTGAAGACATTTCACTTCTCATCCAAGAAGCTTCTTTAGCTCTGATTGGATGGTGCAGAATGGAAGGATTTATATTCCTTGCAGACAGCTTGTCACTTGCATTATTTTAGAGAATCACTGAGGCCACTTGAAAGTTTGTCTGTGTCCTGAAGGTCACCTGTGAAGTGCAAATGTCCTGATTTCTAGTCTAGTGCCTTAATTACTGGCTCATAATGTCAGTTGTATCTACACAATTGCATCCACACAGTCAGTTGTTCGGTAATGATATCTAGATTTGTGCTGCACATTGTGGTAACTTTGCATATTGCATTAGCATGGCTTTAAGAAATAATCAAAGTTAAGCAAACTATAGTTTATTTAGATTTCAGAACTTCATCACACATCAAACCCTGCTTGGTAGGGTTTGGTGAAATATGGACATGCCCAAGCTTTATTTCCTCTTATATAGATTCCATTCCCTCTACCACCACCCCTAATTTCTCAGATTGGATAGGTTAATATCTCTAATGGGAAATAAGCTTACATATGCAATAGCATATTTGGTGATTGTGTTCAACTACTAAAGACCATGAAACAGACTTCGGCAATACATTGCACCAGAAAGCAAGCAACCACTTTTTATTTTATTGTGTTGCACAAAATCAATATGTGTAAGATAGTGTATGGTTAACCTATTGGGTGAAATCCAAGAGCCTATTTTTGTTACTTTAAGAATCACACATATTGTCTAATTCATTATCATTCCATCACTACCTTCTTTATTTTAACTATGTTACTTCTAGTGTAGCAGAACCCACAAATGGATTTTTAAAACATCTAAATGAACAACAGCTTACACAGTGTTAAATTCTTGTCATACCAAGCCAGCTGTTGAGTTTTAACTCATAATTAGATTTTTTTTTCACTATTAAAAGTAATATACAAATAAATGAATATTTCAAATTGAAGTATTTTATTATGTTCACTTGTTAGCATTTATTTCATGCTGAACTTTCATTACTTGGAGTTTGTAGTTTTATCTTTGTGTTCAGCTCTTTTCTGCTCTTTGTTTTGTTTTTTGACTGTTTGATTCATTTTTTTTAATTTTGAGAACTGGAAATAACATGATTCATATGTTCCTTATTGTGTCATGTACATGTATTAGAGTAATTCTAAGGTAAAGTGATGTCAGGCCCCACAAACCAAAAACCATGTGTGGAGTTCCTTCTGAGTAGTTTCTTTATTGTTGGTTAGTACAGAGAGAATCTTGCCAAACTAAAGCAACTAACTACATAACTACAGACATACTATGTGAACTGCTAGGGAGGGTCTGTCTTTGCATTCTTCCTGACTACCAGATATTCCAAGCTTTCTTGACTCTTTGGGAAGCAACCACTCCCTACTGTGTCTCCAGACTACATTCCACCATATTTGATATATTCCTAGTCTCTTTAGTATAATATATATATGTAAAAGAAGTACCTATTAGAAAAAAATGCCTGAAATGTACATCAAGAAAAGGTGCTGCTGAAATTGTTCTTGTAATGAAAATGACACATAAGTGGCCTGGAAAATCATCTGGGGTTCCTCTGCAACTGAAATATCCTGATCTAATCCACCAGTCTAAACTACATTTAATTAAAACAAAGGAAGTTGAGACAAGTGCAACTTCTACTTTAGCTTTAATACTTCATGCTAAAAAAAGTACTTATTCCACTGTTTGAAAGCAATCTTCTGCCTTCTGGGAAATCATATTGCTATATGCAGAAAATAGAGAAGTACTCAAGTGTCATTTGACCTTTGACCTTAGTTATTAAGCAGGCTTAGTAGATAACAATAAATTGTCAGTGATAGTCCTCTGAAAGATGCAATTTTAAAAAAAATGAATGGTCTAATTGGCATTTTCAAAGATACTGACAAAATTAAAAGATTGATTGTGAATTACACTCCCTATATTTTATATTGCTTGGTGGACAATACAAGAAACAGAGGATGCCAATGCTGCTAATGGAAATGAAGATCAAATTATCAGCACAATGATGCTGGGTTTTCAGAACAGGTGATAGGTAATTTAGGCAGCACTAATTATTGATTTATAATGTTTTTTTTTTACATTCTTATGGGGGTGTTCTACACAAAACATTGAAACTATCAAGCTGTTCATATTCTAATGGGTCTCAATGAAATTCTCTCTATTTGGGTATAAGTTTGTTATCCATTTATAATTTCTCCATGTAATGTGCACATGAAAGCTGTATAAAAACTATAAGTCCTGAAGCTGATAACTGATATTGCCTTGATTCAGAAGCAACCATGAGCTGCGGTGGCACGGTGATTAGAGTGCCATACTGCAGGCAACTTCTGTCAACTGCCGGCTGACTGAAATTTGGCAATTCAAATCTTACTAGGCTCAAGGCTGACTCAGCCTTCCATCTTTCCAAGGTGGGTAAAATGAGGACCCAGATGGTTGGGGACAATATGCTAACTCTGTAAACCACTTAGCGAGGGCTGTAAAGCACTGTAAAGAGGTACATAAGCAGGGGTGGGATTCAAATTTTTAACAACCAGTTCTGTGGGCATGGCTTAGGTGGTGGACATGGCGTGATGGTCATGTTATTGGCTGGGTGTGGCCAACTCAATATCAGTCACATCGAGGCACCCATTGCCTGGCCTCTCATGACTGTGGGGATGCTGCAACAGTAGTAAGTGGGATAAATGGTCATCAGTCACTTTTTTCAGTGCCATTGTAACTTTGAATGGTCACTCCATGCAAGCAAAGTACCAGCAAAGGAGGGGTAAAATAACTCCAGAGACGTTCCTGAGACAGTAAGTCTAGTCCTGCCAAGAATGTAATAAGGGTCAATGGAGAGGCAGTTTCTGTAAGCAACACCAGAATATTTCCTTCCTGCCTTCTTACAGGATTAAGCCAGTAATTTCTTCTAACAACCAGTTCTCCAAACTGCTTAGAATGTTAACAACGAGTTCTAGCGAATAGGTGCAAACTGGTAGAATCCCACCCCTGTATATAAGCCTAAATGCTATCGCTACCTACACTCAATACAGGGTAGGATGTTGTAGCTATCAATCTGTCTACAAACTTTGGTTAATTTTAATATAACAGGCATTCCCTTGTACTTTAGTTTCTTGCTAAGCCTAGGTAATCCATCAGAAACCAGTGAAGTATGCAGATATGTAGCAACATTGATGATTGTAACATGCACAAAAATTACTTGACATGAATAATTCAGGTGAAGCAGATTGAAATTAAACTAGACCCATTCTATCCCCATTTTTCCTCATAAAGCTAATTTTGTTTTTATATTCCAGTTTACATTATGAACAGAAATACACAGGTGTCAAGTCTTCCAATCCTCATGAAAAGCCACTTACCAGAGATAATATAGACAGACAGAAGAGACAAGTGCTGTTTCATTTTAGTGCATTTTGCTTGATGGAAAGGACTGCAGAATTCAGTAATGAATGAAAGTACAACAGGCAGGATAATTTTACAGGTGTATACTTTTCTCATGAATCAGAGTAGATGTTTCATATGGAAAATGTGCTACTTGTCACTCAGAATAGGTGACTACTTTGAGTCAGGTAATATATTGCAAAAAGTTGCACTGTTGAAGATTGTGGAAGATAGTTATGGAAAAATAAAGATGGAGTCTACTGTTTACATTCAATGTGTGCAAACACATTTTTTATTAAAAATTTTAAACAAGAAGCTACCATAAACTAATAGAAAGAAAAAAGAAATTGGAGAAAAAGCAAAATGTGCAAAGAAAAGGTTAAGTAGGAAGAAATAAAATATTAAAAAGTGGTTTCAATGTTCTTTACAGCAGTTATAAGTACAAATATATTTTAACTTATCTCTCTAAAGTTACATCATATTACTCCACTTTCTATAATCTATCTTGTCTAATCACCAAAACCATCTCATTTTTTCACTTTTATGCAAATGGCTCATAGGAGATTTGCAGTTGCCAATAAATATAATGCCTTTTCTCTAATCAAAGAAATTAATTCATCTATTTCAGCAAATTCTGTCAGCTTGATCAACCATTTCTCCATAGTGAGTAGTGTTGAATCTTTCCATCTCTGTGCATGTAGTTAAACTTGCTGTTGTGATCATGTATTGAAATAATCTTCTATGACTTTTTTTCTAATTACTTCTCCATTCATCATGTGTGGTAGCAATTGGGATCCTGTAGGTGACGCAAGCAGCACACCGCAGCGTCCTAAACCTATAGGGGCCTCTTGGCTACTGGCATGATCTCATTCCCTATATCTTGGTGAAGGTGGAAAGTCCCAGACTTTCTGGACTTATAGGTGACCTCATTTTACTAACATTACCACTAGTCTTAAGGATTGGTTGGGAGGTTATACCATTGTGGTTGAGAGGTTTCAGCCATGTGGGATCTATTCACCAATCCAGATGCTGTATCTATGTTGCCTTTGTCTTCTTGTAAAAACCTTATAAATGTAATAAACACTGCCCATGCAGTCAGACTTCTTGGCACCCTATACAATGACTGATCTTTGATCACCACACTCCTGAAAGTATACAGCAAACTTTCTAAGATATGCCAGGGATCATATTTGATTTTTAAAAAATTAGAACATTTTATCACATATAACTTCAGAAGGTTCAGCCAAAATCCAAATATTAACTTCCTATCTGATGATGCAAGAGAACAGACATATTGATGTCCTGCGCTGAATACTGGTAATTGCATGATCACATAAGATATAGGAGGTCTGATCAAGCCTTTCCTTATTTTCTCTGATTGTCTCACTATATCAATTGTACACTATGCCAGTTATACCAGCCAGAAACATGTAGAGCAGGAGTGTCAAATTCAATTTTATTGAGGGCCGCATCAGGATTGTATTTGACTTTGGTGAGGCATGGCCATTTTGGGCATGGCCAGATCAATGTCACTCATGTTGGGGGCACCAGTGGTGACCGAGTGCTCTGCCATCAAAAACAGACTCCCAAGCTCTTTTTCAATCCTCTGCCAGCAAATATGGAGCTCAGGAGGGCTACATGCAGCCCTCCTGAGCTCCATTTTTGCTGGCAGAGGCACCAAAGGCCAGTCCTTCACTGTTTCCAGGTCGGCCCTGCAGGCCAGGTCTAAGCACTCCATTGGTCAGATTCAGCCCATAGGCCTTGTATTTGACACTGTTGATGTAGAGTTTTTCAACATGTAGAATTACCTTCATGTTGGTACTGATTAAAGCTGCCACTATGGCTGGAATAAAGGAATTTTATGAAGAATGGAACCATCATAGCAGAAAGCTATGAGCTCGCATCTATAATAATCCAGTTCTTGACATCCAGCCTTCTATGTGAGATGTTGAAGTAGGCAATTCTGATTACCCCACCTTTCCTAACCCCATTGAGCAATTACACACACAACCATTTGAACAGAGAATGGAAATAAATAAAGGGTCCAGCAAAACATATCAGGCCTTTCTGCCATTATTATCTCTTCACTTTTTTGAAAAGAAGTTGTTAGGGATAACAGTGTTTCCCCTAACTAGTTTAGGTCAAATAAGTAATCCTGGTTATGTATGTTAAAGTGACTTATCTTTAACTATGAGAAAAAAGTTATTGGGGAGTGGTTATGACTCCTTAAAATAAGCAAGCCAGCAGCGTGCTCTCTAGATCTCCCTCTCTATGGATCTCTGGCTCTCTGCATTGAAGAATTCCAATTACTGTTTGGAAGACTGCATCGCGCACGGGAGAGAAAAACAAAGGACTATTTGTAAGTTAAACTGACCTCGGATATTTCGCACGGACTTTGAAAATGAATATCCCGAATGGACTGACTATATTGACACAAGACTACTGGACTGTATTTGACGATGCTATATATTATGTAATAAACTATATTTGTGATAACACAAGCTTATCTGGTGTTTTACTGTATGTTACAAACATACAGCTTAGCTCACCCATTTATCTTGTATGCCTGTCTGACTTACGCTGCACATTCTGTTTTTGCTTGTCTTCCCTAACCCTGGTTGGGAAACCAGGCTTAACACTGGTTATGGGCCCAGAGGCTGCAAAGTCAGTTTAACTAGGATAAAACAGATTTATGTAAAGAGTGAGAGTTTGTGTTGTTATACATTATTTTTTTTTTGTTTCAGTAAACACAAACTGTTTTTTTTATTATAAGCTTATATACATATATAAAACATGGCACAAGTCATCTACAAATTTGTCTCTTATATCCAAGCTTGATGAAAAACTAGTTATCATGTCTCAAAATTGTTCTACTTCTACGAAGTAAAGGTCTGTGGAACATAATTAAAATCCACCAAACGTAGAAGAATGGGATCCAGAGGATGAGGAAGACAGACTAAAGATAGAAGACTTTATGCATAAAAATCAAAACAAGCCATTTGCATAATTGGGTTAAACATTAACTGATCAACAGCTTGTTTATATCCACGAGAGAGAACACGGCTCTCGGGTGTTGGCAGAAGCTAAAGAAGATTTATGTTCGAGACAATATTAGTGCTCATATAAATCTAACACGGAAGCTTTTCAGGACGCATCTCAAACAAATGGTGATATGCTGAGTCATTTAAAAAACTATGAAAACGATTTTCAGGAATTGCAAGAAAACACCTACTAGCTACTCTCTAACTACACAGAATCTACATAATACTATCTTCCCTTGATGAAAGTTATGATAACTATACGAACTTCACACTTGAAATTCCTTGTAAACACAAAAGAGTAAGCTGTTTAACTATCTATTAACTGGCAGATTGATTGAAGAGGCCAGAAGAAGCTGAAAGAAAATATGAAATTACACGCAAGAGAGCAAACTCTCAGAAAACAAGATACAAATATGTAATCCTCAGACTAGACTGCATAACGCGATATTAGAAAATTGTAATAATTAAATTTGTCGTTACCGAGAAGACTGCATCGATAATTTGGCAACACCAGTTTTGTAAACAAAAAGGACCAAAACCCAGAACGCCTGGCCAGAATACTATAAATAGCAAACTCACAAAAGACAAAACGTAAACGTTTAGAGTTAGCGCGCACTTTGCTTAAAAGGCTTTAGTTACTCAAGCGAACAAAACCACAAGGTGTACTTGAAAATAATTTATGGAGTGGCTTCGAAACATAAGTCCGTGCTAGCACCCTCACGAGGTTGAAATCTCCTTCGCCAGGCTGCTCCTCTCCAACGAACGTTCCAAACCAAGGTTTCTCCCCAACCCAAGCAGACCCCCTTTACTACACTAAGCCGCCCATGATCACATGTCCTAAACAAAGATAAATTCTAATGACAAATATCGTATGCGCCAGATCACACCAGCCATGACCCCCAAATCGTTAGCTCGCCACATCTGCCTAGAACAAACTGACACACCTAAAAAGGATCAACAGAGCAAACCCAGGGCTCCTATTTCATCTATTATTTGCTTCTTTTTATAAAGAGAATGTAAAAATGTTATATGTACACAATCTAAAGTCCAATTAATTTCAGTTAGAAAGAATCCTGAGTTAAATGACATGCACGAGCTCACTGTTAGTCTTACACTTGAACAAGGTTAGATTAGAAGAAATGAAGCAATACAGCGCAGAGAGAAGCGAAGATCATCGAGAACTCATCTTGCAGTCTTTAAAGAGAAAGAAGAGGAAGAATGATGCATCCAATATTCATGTGTGTAAAAATAGATAATGGAGTTTAATATGTAGCGTAAACACACATTTTAATGCAATATATCACATTGACAACGCCTTCTGCAGCTCCTTTCCCACTTCTGAAGTCCCCAAGCAAAAGCAATCTCACGCACACCGTAAATTCAACAAATGTCCCTGGTACATAACGCTAAAGCCCGAACCCATATGTTGCAGGTCAGCGGGCGATTAAATTTTAAAAATGCTCAGACAAGAGAGAGGACTGTTTAATCTCCTACCTTCTAACGGTGAAGATTTAACGTTGGAAATCTTAGCCCTCTCAAATTAGAGTTATCCTTAGCAACTGAAATGCTAGAGAACCTGTGAATCCAAGCTAACAGGCGCTCTAAAATACGCGCACGGCTCCAAGATAAGTGATGGGATGGCTGTGTACTACATACCACAATATTCCTTTAGGCTCCAAGGACCCTAGAATAATATATTGAGACTATTCCAGATATTAGAAATTCACGAGTCCCGAAAAAAACCAAGTGTAGGAGGAGCTCGTTAGGTGGCGTCTATACTAAGTAAATGGACCACATTCTAGATTAATTGGGTTTGCATTCTATTAATGTAAGAGCAAAAAACTGATAAAACACTAATCTTATCATATATCCTATTATTGAATGAGAAATGCGCGATAAGCAGAGAAGAAGAACTAAAAAATTACAGATCCCACCTACTACTCACCTTGGACCAAGCTGTACCCACACAGATAAATAATAGCAGAAACATTTAACAATATTACATAAACGTTCCAGAACAGAGGCTGACCAGAAAAGTTTCCTAGGCCACAATCGAAACTTATTGTCACATGACCACCGTGCCCTACGCGCGAGCCATTCATGTAGAAGGCTGCTACAGAGAGCCGATCAAGGCCCTAATCCCCAGCGAGTCAACGAGCTCATTTACACCACGCGCACCACGCACCAAACATTATCAAACAAACCCCCTTGTAGAAACTTGCTCAAACGTTAGTTCCCGCCTACGGAACTATGATGTCTGATTCAGGATACCTGGACAATTTATGGGAGAAGCAATAATGTTGGTAATCATATATTAAATGGTTCGCCCGTAATGTATTGTTAATTACAAACAACCAGAATGAATGTCTACTCTTATGTCACACGTTGATGTAATTGTCGATCAAAGGCTGTACAAACACCTGATTTAATTAGCAATGCACCACCAAAATCCCCCTGAAGTCATCTAACACACGGCGAGCGATGGCGGTGCACTCGACGACATATCAAACTCCCTACACAACTAGACACAAAGGAGCCCACGCGATAACACGGAGCTATAAGGCATTCACATTGTGTAGCTGGAGACCTGTCCATCACACAATACGTAAGTCATACCGATCCTTACACGGATTTCTCGCGAACCTCAAAACCGCGTACATCTAGTAAGTTCACACCAGCCTAGGCTATGGCCCACAGAATTCCCCTAAGACGAACAACTGTTCAGCAAGCTATAGAGCTGATAGCTTGTCGGGAACAAGAGTATATGTTGTATTATATCTATGAGAAGCTATAAAATGAAGCTCCCAATACACCGACCAGGCACACAGATAGAAGCGGCATATATGGTTATGAGAAAATTATACAATGCCATATAACCATTGCAAGCGCAGACCGAAAGCGTGAAATATGGACGCGCGAGACAAAACGTTAGGACATATTTACTTGGAATTCAGTAAGGGACCCCAAGTTCATTAATCTATGAAGAACCATTAATACGATGAAAAGTCCACCTGGACACATGGCAAAGTCCCATGCTACCTTAGACGACTATCACGTGTATCTAGATCCTCTATCCTGACCTAAGCAGTGATCACACTCATTTCTTTACGTGATAAACAAGAGTTGTCAATATGAATAAACCTCCTAATAGTTAGAAGCCTACTAATTCAGTCAGATCAAACTAATAAATGTATCCGTCAAAGATCCAAAGGCAGAGTATTATGAGAAGCAACACTACATAAGCAAAAAGAAGCTATCTATAGTGTGCCAGTGTAAGTGCAAATGAAAGTCTATGAAGATAAGCTCAAAGTGTAGCCCTCCATGGTGTTATACAAACACCAATCCACTCGTTGCACAACATGAGAGCCCTTTACAAATATTTGTGAGAACCTATACACCAGAGATCCCGCCGAATAGATAGAAATGTAAATACTCAAAACCGCAATAGGCTGGATGCAAGTTACCGCTCGAAGCAATGTGTATTATATCAGATCTCGAAAGCAATCCTTGAATAAAACTGTACTATAAGATATATTAATTGCAAACCAACACGTCAAAGAGAGACAACATCCTTAAAGACAACATTAGTGAAGTGCGAATACAGCTAAATAGTAGATAAGGTAGAACTGATAATAAAAAAACAAATTCTACTATGTAACAACATAATGTTCGATATATTCTACAATGAGCACCCATGTGCAAGCCTAGCACTCTATACCTATTTATAGAGCGAACAAAATACACCTCAGATATTTGGTGAGCGAGAAAATGAGTACACAAGAAAGAAACTGTAACAGTAATATAAAATGAATTGTATGTAAGTACTCCAAGAACACACGATTCCTTACGTGTGTACTGATAGTTAATACAAATAGTCAGACCGTTGAATGAAACCAATAATTGTTGATGAAAGAGAGGCCTATAAAAAACCTAAATATGTAGATATCTAGAGCGTTGTTCCCTTTAATAATCAAGAATACATTGTGTTGTGTAAAAGAAAAAATGAATGGAAACTCGTTCCTAATCGAAATTAATTTTTATTTAAACATTGTCATCGCCCGAGTTAACAGGGCTATTAATACCAAAATTCATACCTACATCAATAAGGCTCCATAGATCATCATTATCATATATAGCTCTGATATTAACAATGATATAGGAGAATAAATAAAAACAATAACCTTAATAAGAAGATTGGCAGAATTAAAAATATTATAGGATTAAACTATTTACAAAACAACCAACATATTCGGTATATAAGAAGAAATCTCTATCCTGTAAGATTAAGACCTCAAGTGCTATCTTCCACTCAAGATATAACAAGACGTATAAGATGAAACTATTGTAAACTGGCAAAGAGACTTCGCTAATGATCTTATGCGATCCAAACCTAATTTTCCCCATAAAGAAGTATATATGCGGTCAAGGAAAGAATCACAACAAAAGTCTTTAGAATAACAAGAACCACTAGAATCAACACTGTTGGTATCACTACAAATCAATATATGAATCCTCCGGCAAGATAGGCCAATCAAATCTAAATATACCAGAGCTAGAATTGGTCGAGGCCAGACATCTCCCGTTCCTTCATGTGACTAAATGACCAAATCAGCCTGGGGCACCGTTCTTCACATTAACGAGACAAATCAAATGTAAAGTAATGGCCATAAGCGACCTTATAAAAGGATTTGTAAGATAATGCAAGTAAAGCTAGCATCATGTATACTCATGCATCCAATGTGCTAAGCTATAAAGAAAGCCAAAGGTGATTGATTCTTAGTGCATATGCAGATGCAAGTTTTGCAAACTGATATAAACACTAAAAATCAACTTCCGGAATGGCCATATATGTTTGGTAAGACACTAATAGGGTGAGGTCAATCAGACAACAGCATATTAGCTTACCACAATGGAAGCAGAATTTTCATGTCGTCGTTATTATGTACTGATTTAATAACGTACAGACAATATTGTAGACATGGGAATAGCTGTTAAAGACGCACCTTAACTGTATATGAGGATAACAGGCAGCTATTAAATTAGCAACTAGTATGGCTGTGAAAACAAGATCCCAAACACACAGATCTTAAGGTATTAGAACGTAAGAGAATCAGTCAAAAATGAAATAATAAAATATTGGATTACTGTAAATGTCTGAAGAAGAACATCGCAGTCGAGACCAATTTACTAAAGCCAACAAGGAGAGCGAAATTCACTGAAGGTTGTATCAAATATGAATTTAAAATGTAAAGGGATTCTTATTTTAACCTAAAAGGGGAGAATCGTTAGGGATAACAGTGTTTCCCCTAACCTAGTTTGGTCAAAATAAGTAATCCTGGTTTATGTATGTTAATCCCTGGTTATTGTATTTAAAGTGAGTATCTTTAACTATGAGAAAGAGTTATTGGGGGAGTGTTAATGATCCTTAAAATAAGCAAAGCCAGCAGCGCTGCTCTCTAGATTCGCCTCTATGGATCTCTGGCTCTCTGGCATGGAAGATTCCTAATTTACTGTTTGGAAAGACTGCCCATCGCTCGCACAGGATGAGAAAAACAAAGGATCTGATTTGTAAAGTGGAAACTGACTCGGATATTCTGCAACGGACTTTTGATAAAATGAATTATCCCTGAATGACTGACTATATGACACAAGACTACTGACTGTTATTTACTATGCTATATATTATGTAATTAAACTTATTTGTGATAAACACAAGCTTATCTGGTGTTTTACTGCGTATGTCAAGAACATTAACAAGCTTAGCTCACCCATTATCTGTATGCCTGTCTGACTTACGCTGCACATTCTGTTTTGCTTGTCTCCCTAACCCTGGTTGGGGAACCCAGGCTTAACAGAAGTCATGCCACTTGACTTCTTTGATCATTGGTTCCTTTCCAGCCTTCTCTTTCCCTGCTTCTTAGCAAAAGATTAAGTGATGCTTGGAAAAGAGGAGAGCAGAAGAAAAGAAAAGGAATTTCTCATTGGTTGATCTATTCCTGTGGAAGATAATTATAGGTCATTTCAATTAGTGATAATTAAATTGTAGATGACATTTGCGATGTTCCCTTCCCGTTCAATCAACTTTCTGGTTGCAGAAAGACTGTGTTTCTTCCTATCATTGACTTGCCATGATTTCATTTAACATGTGAATTGTAATTGAGATCATGAAAAGGTTGAAACAAAAGCTTATTCTCTTCTGGCAAAAACAGAAGCAGGAAGGGGGAATTAATAGGAAATCAGCTGACAAGAGCCTGATGTTTCCTCCAACAAATGTTTTCTGGATAGAAAGACCTATAAGTCTGAAAAACTACCACCTGCACCCAAATGTTAGAATAACTTTTATTTATTCATTTCCCATCCAGTCTGCATTAGTTTATGCTAATTATGCTATTAATGAACAGCCAATACCATTTATTTATTTTTTTAATCCTGTTTTCTCTTTACCCTACAAGTGCCCTTGATTTTTACAACATAGATGGCAGATCTGTGTATCTGTCATTTCTTCAGTGGAAGAAGAAAAGGGGGGGGGACTGATAAAGAAATCCTTTCTTGATGTAACCTGAATACATTTAATCTTATATCAAATTTGTATAACCCACATATGATACAATGGAGGAAGAAAACTCAAATGGCCGGAACCTATCACCTCTGAGAGGCACAGACAGGAGATGAGAAGATCATAAAAATTCCACAGTGAGATGTGTCCTGGGAATCTCTGGAAAAGTTCATTCTAAAAAGGGTGTGGGGGGAAATTAGGTATGCCCTAGGAAACTGTGAAAAAGATTATTTCTACAGAAGGGGTGGGGGGGAATTAACATATTGGCTTTTGTTTCACTAAATACACATTGAGATAAGGGAAGGGGTTCTAAACTCCCTTATCTATCCCTGTATGCCTGAGGGACCTCAGACGCTGCTTTGAACTCCTACAGGAATTGTCTCATCTCAATAAAGGATTCCTTTTGATACATTTGGTTTTCAGAAGTTCATTCTTATTAATTGAATGGGAAAAAGTGTCAACCCAAAAGCCATATGCAGCTTTCAAAAATGTTTGCCATAATTCAGACTCCCCCAAACAGCATGATCACATTTCAATATTTAATGTAGCAAGAAAAAGAGACAATATATGACCATCTGTCTGTCTGACTCTGAATAAAATAAAAGGGCGATTTTATCCTGACCCCACTACACAACTTTTGGGAGTGTTCTTCTTCTGCATACTATTTCAAAATTCAGTCTGGTTTAAGGAGTTGCAAGCCAACAAGGAATTGCTGCATTTACAGTATATCTCACTGCATTCTGAAATTCATTCATTTTCTCTCTCTCTCTCCCTCCCTCCCCCCCCCTCACACACACATATACACATACATTCATTTGAAGTGCTGCAAAGCCCTAATCAATAAAGTTGATGCCAGAGTCAAGCACTTCATGTTGCAGAAGGCGACTTTTCCATTTCTTTAGTTATCTTCCATTAAATGAATGTTTTTTTTAAATAAAGTCAAATGAGATGTATTGGAACTACATTGTCAATTCCAACTTGATAATAAGCAGGTTCAAGAAGAAGATAAAACTGAAAGGGGATGGGGAATATGGTTTGCCATTTCTTCAAGGCATGATACACTGAATTTGAAAAGCTTTTCATACTTTCATGTACCATGTCCTGCTGTAATTTCTTCTTTCTTTTGTAACTTTATGGTGTTCCCTTCCTCTGATCCTGAGTCCATACTTCAGGCAACTTTCTGATGTCTAGCTGAAAGAATTACACTTTTCTCTCTTTATACTGAAACACTCAAGAGCACAGTTAGATCCCATGGTGACATGATCAACACAACTTCTGCTGCTTACATTAGGCTGGTGCAGACACATCCTTTCCCCTCTTGCTCCTAGGCAGTTTTTTTCCATGTGATTCTGTTTTAGTAGATGAAGGTGTCAACATCCAGCTTGATTATCCAAATCAAAGTTCAGGATCATTTCAATTCTGAAAAGCTTATTTTTTATTGAATACACAACGTGGCAATGGCAATGTAAAACTAATTGAATTTCTAAGGTACCAGTTCACAGAATTAAACAGTGAATTTCTCAGTCCAACCACCAGGCTTCCACTGAGACCATGTAAACAAGTTCTGTTTGTTATGGGAACCATCTGCCTTCCTCACACCTGTTGATATCACCTTGAAAAGTGTCATAAACTTCCATGAAACTGCAGAAGTTTCATTTCTCCAAACTAAACCATTCGTAGTCAACACCTCCTCCCCCCCTTACTCTAATGACAAGTTGAAATGAAGAGGCTTCACTATTGATAGAAGGTTTCATTCCGTCAAAGTAGGCCTTCTTCCGATACAGTTTTCTGAGTGGATCCATGAATCAGAGAAATGGATCAACCTGAACAGCTGAATAGCTGTGGAAACTTGTATGGTAAAGTAAAAAGGTGAGAGCCAGCTGACTGTTTCTTGTTTAGCCTCCTTACTCTGTTATTGAGCACATTTTTATCATTTTCTGGAAGAGCTGAGAATCCATGTCCAAAAAACCCATCTTGGTTCATAATGAGAATTCTTTTGAATGTATCTACATAAAATTAGAGCACATTTTGAGAGGTGGTTAAACCTGCCAGCATACCCGATTGCCAAAACTCACCTCTTACCCCAGAGGCCCAATCCTGCCTATATTAAGGAAAACAATAAGATGACATTTTTCCTTAAGCTGCTGACATTTGGTAGAAAAGGAGGGAAAAAAGTCAGGAACAATTCCTGTCCTTGATGTGTCCCATAAGGACATTATCCAAAGATATCTGTCACAACTTCAGTTCTTCCTTTTCATATACATGTCACATTGCTACACATAAGCATGTAAGCAATGGAACCTCACAACACGCACTTTATCCCTTCAACAAACAACCATCCACACAGAACAAAAATAACACTCATCCTCTTTTATCGACCACATAATCATCCTCTTTTAACGACCACATAATCCCTTGTGGGGTGGAGTCTGGGCAACTGAATGGAGCAGTTTACTGGCCAGATGCCCTTCCTATCACCAATGCAGATTTTTATTCAGCAGATATATTCCCATTGTGCCCAGAGAGAGAAATATCTGTCTTTACCAAGGATCGAACTCATAGCCTGTGAGGCGAGAGCTCCACCTTTAGGCCACTGCACCATCCAAACGCTCTTTGCTGGAAATATGTGGGTAGAAATCATCAGTGGGGAGTAGCAAATTTTATGCTGATATAATTTTCTGTTAGCTCAAGAACTAGTGAGTAACACATTAACCTCATTCACAAGGAAGATTCCAGAGAGACAAGTATCATTTTTTCAAAGAGAATAAAAAATTAGAAGCATCATTGAATAAGAATGACCAAGTGGTGTAATAATAGCTTGGCACCAATCTACACTCCAAAGGCAGTTTTGGACTCTAAAGCTGGCATATTGTTCAATTTATAATCTTCTTAGATGCATTTTACTTTTAACAAGACATAGTGCATCTTATCACTCAGCAATATCTATAAAGTGATATTTAACATGGACAGATGGTGCCTAAAGACCCTGTCACACTGCCCAACGGATGCAAAAAGGACACAACGGACAAGCAAAATGTTCCATCCGTTGTTATCTGCTCTCAAAAGGCGGCAAAAAATTTGCATAACCGGAGCGGATAACCACGGACGCAGGGAGGACGCAGAGCGGATGGTAAAGCGGATGCGGAACGGAAGGCCCAGCGGATGGGAGCGGATGGGAGCGGGACTGCACAATTGCTAGGCTTCACGGGGGGCCTCAAGCAAAGCGGACGCGGAACGGAAAGAGCGGATGCACAGCGGATGCCACAGCGGATGAGCGGATGCAACAGCGGAAGCCTAGCGGATGCACAGCGGAAGGCCTAGCGGATGCACAGCGGAAGCCTAGCGTGATGCCTTGCGTTAATTGTGCATGCGGGGGGGATTTATTGCATCAGCCCCGTGGATATAAAGGGAAGCAGCCGCACGTGGCCAGCATTCAAAGGAAAGACCTGCTGCCGGGAACATCGAGTCCTTGCCTGCCCTGCCTGCATGCCTACCCTGCAAGCCTTGCTGCAAGCCTTCCTGCAGCCTTCCTGCCAGCCTGCTCCCAGCCTGATTCCCAGACTCCTGGCCAGACTCCCTGCCAGCCTTAGCTCTCTGTGCCTGCCTGCGCAGCCTTGCTTGCCAGCCCTGCCTTCCAGCCTCCCTGCCAGCCAGCTGCCTTGCGCAGCCTTGGTGCCTGTCTTGCCTGCCAGGCTTCCTGCAGGCTTCCTGCCAGCCTTGTGCCTGCCTGCCTGCCAGCCTTCGTGCCTACATGCTGCCAGCCTTGGTGGCCTTGCCTTTGGGTGCCTGCCTGCCCTACCAGGCCTTCCTGCCCAGCCTTGGTGCAGCCCCCTGCCAAGCCGCAACCCCACACACCATGGGGAAAAAACAAAAGCCTCAGCAACCTTGCCACCATCCTGCAAGAGGGAAAGGGCCATCCTCCCGCCCCCCTGTCCCTCACTCTGCTTCTGCTGGGGCTTCTGCTGGCTCGGGCTCCAGCTCTTCTGGGCTGGAGCTTTTCTGCTGAAGCTGCTCCTGGCGGTGGTGCTTCTGCTGCGCGCTAACTCTCTGCAAGCTGCTCCGGTCCTGCTGGTCCTTGCCTGGTCCTGCATCGTGCTCCTGAGACTTGCCTCTACTGCTCGTACAAACTCGTTTGCTCCTGGTCATTGCTCGTCCTGCTAATGCTCCCTTGTTTCCTCTCGTGCTCCCTGGGTCTTGCTGGCGCTGCTGGTGCTTACTCTGCTTGATGATGATCCTTGGTCCTGCTGCTGCTGCCTGCTGATGATTTGATGATGATTATGATGCTGATTATGATGCTGATTATGATCCTGCTGGTGATGATTGATAATGATGATGATGATCCTGCTTGGTGGCTGGCTGCTGGTGGTGTGTGTTTGGAGCAGCCCTTACACCTGGGAGCCCCTCTGATGAGGTCCCATCTGCGTCCTGCAAAGGGAGAAGAGGCGTACTGAGGGGACGCGGAGAGGAAGGCAATATTACATTGAGGAAGGAACACGAGGATGAGGTGCTGGAGTGGCTGAGAGAGAATGAAACTATTCTGTGGCAGAAGGGACCCGCTGTACAGGGACACCATAAAGTGGAAGCAGGCTGCTTGGGAGAGGAGGCAGGAGAGTATGGGCGGAGGGTCCTCGGCTTGGTGAAAACATATGCACCCTGGTAACAGGGAAGCTGACCTGAAGAAATCTGGCCAGGCCACAGTAAGCTGAACGGACAGAGAGTACCTACATCATGGCCAGTTGCAGCTTCCTGGAGGGTGAGATCCCACACGAGGAACACGAGGACCCCTCTCACAACCCTCTCTCTCCGGCAGCCTACTGAGAAGCCAGTCCTCTTCCGGCGAGAGTCAGTCCCCTGTCTCCAGGCATGTTTCTTCTGTGGAGCTGCCACGGCGGGAAACCCGCAGGACAGCTGCTTTAACCGTGGTGGAGCGCGTGGAGGATCCCTGGTGCAGTCTTAGCCGCATCCACCCCCCCCAACTCCCACCTCCACAGAAAGGCAGAGAGCCAGGCAGCAGGAGGGCAGAGCCCACATGTCCTGCTGGAGATCAGGGACAACCATCCACACCAAACATAGATCTTCCTCTCTCAGCTGGTTCACACCGACTCCTCATCTCTCCAACCGCAAGCCCTTCCTCACCTATGTCAACCAGACCCTCAAGGAACATGGAGGAAAACCAGTACCAGGTGGTGAAGGGACCGGATCACCGAGCTGCTTCACAACCCTCCATGAATCCAGAATGAACCTACTCCCACCCAGTCCAGTTGCTCCCACCACCTCCACCCCAGGGATGTCCCTCCATTCCAAGGCTTCCCACAGCCCCTCACCAACCAGGGCTATGGCTACCCAGGAGGTCCAGCAAGCACGGCAGCAGAGGAGTCATCGGGCGATACCGTTACCACCTGTTCACTGATGCCATCCGATGCCACCCATGCAATGATGGCCAACAACGACAGCGAATGCCAACCCCACGCCAGTCTCACCCAGACTGCAGACAAGACAGCCCCACTACCACTACCTTCCTCCACACCCCACAGCCAAGCCCGGCTCAGTACATCTGTCATCAAGTACTGGGGCTAACACCCCATGCATGGAATAAGACCGTCTAGCATCACGGGCTGAGCCAGCTATCCGAGAGCTTTCTCCAACACACTGTCACCTAGTTGTCCTCTCGGGGCCAGGCACCCGCAGTGGGCGCTTCAGACCAGCATGGCAGCAAGCAACCCCTCCACAGCAACCTGGACACCTTCACCCTTGAGACTGGGCACACTCACGAGTGACCATGAAGACCTGCGCAGAGAACTGGGGTGTGGGACATTATTTGGACATTGACTTGGGTCTTTTTCCTTTTCAGCGTTGTTGTTCAATAAGGTTTATCTTTGATTCACACACTTGCTTCATTTCTCTTTTTTAATAAACGTCTTGGTGGAACTTTTAGAATTGGGTTATAAGCCTTTGCATGCTTTGGGAATGGGCAGGGATACCTGTGGGATGGGAATGAGCTGTGGGATAGATAAACTCCAGGGCAAGCATAGTGGTGACTGTATGGTCCATCTCCCAGGTGCCACACCTGTGGCCCTTTTTTATCAATAACGATGTAATCAATATCATCCACACATGTCAACACAAACACAAACTCTTATTAAACGCCACTGTTTCATTGTAGGCCCACCCAACATACATTGGCCCAATCTCATCCGTAGTTGATGAGACAGGCTAAAGGAAGCACCCATTAATCAATCTATCAATTTATCATTGCCACTCCGCTGCTCCAGCTGAGTTAGTTTTGCCCTTGCCTCCATTCCCCCAGGCTCCATGTCCCCATTGCCTTTCGCTGGAGGTCCATGAGCCTGTTCTGGTCAAGACTGGGTGTAGCGGTGCGCATGAGATTGTGCAGGGATGCAGCAAGCTTCCACGATCCTTCCTCACGGTCTCTGGGCAATGCTGCATGGTGGTGAGAAGTACCTGGAAACCTGTTGGCCAGGATGCCAAAGGCATTTCCACCACCGCCTTGCCCTGGACATGTCTGTGTTGAAGAATCCTCTCTTCACGGGTTGAGGAGTTCTGGAAAGTGGTAGGGGCTTCATGAGGTAGCGTTCTGAGGGAGAAGGTGTCTCCATCCCAGATAAGTAGGGGCACATTTTGCGTTGTCGTTGGGCAGGGGGTCTGGATCTGGGAAGCCCACAATGAGGTTGCCTTCTAGACCCATCCTTGAGGTCACTGGCGTTGTATTACCTGGGCATCTGAAACATAAGCCGTTGCCTGAAGCATCAATGTACATAAACTTGTAGTCAGCATCGACCTCACAAGAGGACGATGCTGAAGAAGCCCTTGTAGTTGAAATAAGTGGACCCCGACTTGGGTGGTGCTTTGCCGGCCATGTGCTTGCCATCTATGGCTCTAACGGTGTGTGGGAAATTCCAACCTCTGATACACACTGCTCTGCAACTTTCTTCCATCCTTCTTCAGTGGAGGGGCACTGGAGGAGCACTCCTTGTATTCTTCAATGATGGCCTGCACCACTTCTCTGACCAAATGCTGATGGTGTTGTGTGGCACCCTCCAGCCGTACTGCATGCTCCTGTAGGTGGTCCCTGAGGCCAGAGTGGCACAGAGTCAGTGCCACCTTGAGCCCAGGTTCCCAGGCTGGACTGGAAGTTGGTGTTTGCCTGGTCAACCTGGGTGTCAGCCACTCCACAACTTCGTCAAACATGGCTGGAGGCATCCTCATGAAGTTCTGGAATGCCGCAGGGTCTTCGTTCCTGAGCTCCCATCATCAAGCTTGTTGTACAGTCCGTCCTCTGCTCTTCTCCCGATTCATCTTCGGACCCAGACGCTTCTTGGCCGCCTCTTTTTCTTCCCGTAGTAGAGTTCACAGAAGCCTGTTTAAGATGGCTTCGCACTGTTGCAGAAGGATGGTGGCTGCCAAAAAGGACTGTGGTTACGATCCACAGTGGACATGACTGGATGCTGAGGAAGAGGAAGAGTCAGATGAAGGCTGCAGAAGTCTGCACAGCTGGGCTGCTGGTCTGAAAGTGAGATGCAGACGAGTTGCTCTGCCGTTTTTATAGGCAGTATAGGTGTCCCTTTGCATCCTCTAGGCATCCTCTAGGCATCCTCTAAGCATCCTTAATATCCGAGATAGGTCTCCTCTGCGAACGTTTTTTTCCGTTTTAAATGCTTTGTTTCCGCGCTGCAATCCGTTCTGCATCCGTTCCGCGTCCGTTCCTCTTCCTCCCGTGCGCCCGAGCAGATTGCCGAGTTGTGCGGTGCGCAGTGGATGCCTAGCGGATATAGCAGATGCGTAACGGATGTGTAATGGATGCGTAGCAGATGCAGAAACGGACGAATTGGATACATTTTCGCGCAAAAGTTTTGAGCAGCTCAAAACTTTCCGAGTGGATGAAACGTCAATAAATGGATGCTGGACGGATAGAGAGGAAGCAAAACGGAGGCAGTGAGTATATCACGTTAACCAACAGATGGCAAACTTTTTTGTCCGTTTTACATCCTCTTTGCATCCGTTGGTGCAGTGTGTTTTGTCCGGAAAAACACGAGGTAGACCGGGTTCCAACAGCAAAGTCTTTATTTCTTAGCCAGAGTGTAGAAAAGGAACATTGGTCAAAGCCGCCCGCCACCGTCTTTTATACATTTTTTCCCGGCCGGCTTGTAGCCAATGACAATTGTTTTGATTTTGCCGCCTTCCCGCGGCTGCAGGGATTGGTTCCTTTTGAACCAATCCCTTTTCGTTCTAAGTAACCCAATCAGAATGTATTATTTGAAACCAGTTATTTGCATACAGAACACCCCTCCCCTCTTAGTTTGGAGTCCTACGTCGTGACGTAGTCTCGTAAGTACGGGGCTTCTTTTGACTCGACGGACCTGCGCGGTTCATTTGTGTGCGTGTCTTCAACCGGTTCGGAATGGTGCTGCTGTTTGTCCTCTGTGCTTCTCTCTGGAACCGTTCTGGAAGGGTGAGGCCTTCATCATCCGCCGCCTGAGTTGCTTGGCCGGCAGCTTCATCGCTCCCTCCCCGTTTCCTCCAGGCAGGTTAAGCCGGCTTGGCTGGCCTCCTTCGG